>JACEIK010016735.1:0-14653 GCA_018107945.1 Datura stramonium
GATTATTACCTTGGTCCAGTCCCTGTGGGATCGATACTTGGCTTACTTTAGCCATTTTACTACTTGTTCGACCACGTGCACTTGCGTGTAGTTGCGAAACTGACGAACGCCCATCTCTATTCCTCCATACAAGATGGCTCCAGTCGAGCTAAAAGAGTTAAAGGAGCAATTGAAGGACTTGTTGGATAAAGGTTTCATTAGGCCGAGTAAGTCTCCATGGGGTGCACCAGTGTTATTTGTCCGGAAGAAGGATGGTTCGCTTCGAATGTGCATTGACTATCGGCAGTTAAACAAGGACACCGTTAGGAACAGGTATCTGTTACCCAGGATTGATGATTTTTTTGACCAGCTTCAGGGTGCCAGATATTTTTCAAAGATAGATCTTAGGTCCGGGTATCATCAGCTTAGAGTTCGAGAGTGTGATATCCCGAAGACAGCCTTCAGAACCGGTATGGCCATTATGAGTTTGTAGTTATGTCATTTGGACTAACCAATGCGCCTGCAACTTTTATGGACCTGATGAACTGGGTGTTTAAGCAATATCTTGATATGTTCGTGATCATGTTCATCGATGACATCCTTATATACTCTCAGAGCGAGGAGGATCATGCCGCTCATTTGAGAGTAGTGCTGCAGACTCTCAAGGATCGTCAGTTGTATGCAAAGTTCAGTAAGTGCAAGTTTCGGTTGGACTCGGTTTCATTTTTAGGCCATATGGTATCGAGTGAGGGCATAATGGTGGATTCTCAAAAAATTGAAGCGGTAAAGAATTGGCCCAGACCAGTGAATTCTTCCAAAATTCAAAGTTTCTTGGGCCTAGCAGGCTATTATCGGAGGTTTATCGAGGGATTTTCATCTATTGCATCACGTTTGACCAATTTCACTTAGAAAAAGGTAAAGTTCCAATGGTCGGAGGCTTGTGAGAAAAGCTTCTAAGAGTTAAAGACTCCACTCAGTTCAACACTAGTGTTGAACCTACCTGAGGGTACTGATGGTTTTGTAGTATATTGTGATGATTCAAGAATTGGACTTGGGTGTGTGCTGATGCAACATGGGAAAGTGATAGCGTATGCCTCAAGGAAGTTGAAAATCCATGAGAAGAATTACCCGACTCGGGATCTTGAGTTGGCCGTGGTGGTGTTCGCATTGAAGATATGGCGGCACTACTTGTATGGGGTCCATGTGGATGTATTTATGGACCACAAGAGCTTGCAATATTTATTTACGCAAAAAGATCTTAATCTTCAACAAAGGAGGTGGTTGGAGCTACTTAAGGACTACGATATGAGTATTCTTTACTACTCGGGTAAGGCTAATGTGGTAGCGGACGCACTTATTAGGATCTCTATGGAAAGTGTGTCCCATGCGGATAAGGGAAAGAATGAATTGGTGAAAGATGTCCATCCACTTGCGAGATTGGGAGTTAGATTGGTCGAATCGACCGATGGCGATGTTGTGGTGCAAAACAGATCAGAATCATCCTTGGTGATGGATGTGAAAGCCAGACAAGATGAGGATTCGATGTTTGTAAAGCTAAAAGAAGTCGTCCGGAGTCAGAAGGTGGACGTTTTCTCCCAAAGGGGAGATGGTGTGCTTCGGTATTAGGGTCGTCTGTGTGTTACAGACGTTGATGATTTGAGAGGTTCGATATTGCATGAGGCACATGGATCCAGGTACTCTAATCATTCGGGTGCCACCAAGATGTATCATGATTTGCGGGAAATATATTAGTGGAACGGCACAAAGAGGGATATTACCGATTTCGTAGCCAAGTGCCCGAACTGTCAGAAAGTGAAGGTCGAGCACCAAAGGAAGGGAGGCGTACTTCAGGATATTAGCATTCCTACTTGGAAGTAGGCAGAAATCAATATGGACTTCATAACTGGTTGCCCCGTACTCGCTGGCAATATGACTCCATTTGGGTGGTGGTCGATAGGTTGACCAAGGATGCAACTTTCTACCGGTCAAAACCACGAATTTAGTGGATGATTATGCCAAGTTGTATACTCGGGAGTTAGTTCGGTTACATGGAGTGCCCTTGCCTATTATTTCAAACCGAGGTACTCAGTTTACCTTCCAGTTCTGGCGGTCATTTCAAAAGGGGCTTGGGACTCAAGTTAAGCTCAGCACAACCTTTCATCCGCAAATAGATGGTCAAGCTGAACGAACAATACAGACTCTCGAGGAAATGTTGAGAGCATGTGTGATGGATTTCAAAGGTAGCTGGGATGATCATTTTCCCTTGATCGAAATTTGCTTATAATAACAACTATCACTCTAGCATCCAAATGGCACCGTTCAAGGATCTTTATGGACGAAGGTGTAGATTGCCCATTAGATGATTAGAGATCGGTGAGGAAGCCATAATAGGGCCTAATTCGGTTCAGAAGGCCATGGAAAAGGTTCAGTTGATAAGGGAAAGGCTGAAAACTGCTCAGGGTTGTCAAAAATCATATGCTGATGTGAGGAGAAGAGATTTGGAGTTTGAGGTAGACGATTGGGTATTTCTAAAGTTATCTCCCATGAAGGGAGTCATGCGGTTTGGGAACAAAGGAAAATTCAGACCCCGCTATGTTGGTCCCTACTAGGTTATGAGAAGAGTTGGTAAGGTAGCATATGAGTTGGACTTGCCATCAGAGTTATCTTCAGTTCACCCCGTCTTTCATGTATTGCTCTTGAAAAAGTGCTTGGGTGGTCCATCTTTTGTTGTCCCAATGGAAAGTGTTGGCATGATAGATAGCCTCAGTTATGAGGAAATTCCCGTTTCAATCTTGGATCGTCAGGTTCGGAGGCTGAGGAACAAATAAGTAGCTTTAGTAAAGGTGTTATGGAGAAATTAGCATGTCGAGGGAGCTACGTAGGAAGCCGAAGCAGCTATGGTGGCTAAATACCCTCACCTGTTCCCTATTGGCTCAGTTTCAGTTCAAAGTATCAGTTTTTCCCTAATTCTCTAATCAGTTTCCATGTTCAGCTCATATGCGCAAGTTTTATTTATGTTATGATAGATGTATGTGATGTCTGAATTCGGTTCCGCTATGTAGTTCTTTTCAGAGGTAGTCATTTCATTAGTTTTCGATTTAAATTATCAGTACTTGCATATGATGAATGTATGATTCTAAGTTATCTGTGTGTTTCTAACATTCGAGGATGAATGTTCCCAAGGGGAGTTATTGTTATACCCCGGGAACACAAGGATCAGACCCGGGAGTCAAAACGGTGAAAAACTGAAATTTCGCACTAGGTCACAGGACGAACCATGAGGAGGCTCATGAGGAGTTCATGACTCGTGTTCTAGCAGGGTTGGCAGGATTTGTAGAGGAGACCACGGGCATGACCACGAGTCGTGGTTAGGCCTCACGAATCGTGAGGTCACCCGTGGCCAAGACTAGATGCGTGGAAAAAGTTTGGTAAGTGGGGATCACGGATGGTGACCGCGAGTCGTGGTCAGCCACCATAATTTGTGGGGTCTCTCATGGAGTTCCCTGATGAATTTTGACAGTGAACATGACGACTCAAGGCCATGAGTCGTGGTCCCTGGAGATGAGTCATCCAGTCCCTCGTGGGGACTGACAATCAACAAAATTCTGCGATTTAAGTAAGGGCTTTTCCATAATTCCTAAGTCCTACGGGCCTATACTACGTAGTTTTAACATCAGAAAGGGTGGTTTAAGAGGGAATAGACTAGCCTAAGTCCTCATTCATGCATGCAAAGGTTTGGGAAGGTGATAGAAGGGCGATCTAGGTGATTTCAAGGTGTTCTTCCTCAATTTCCTCTTGGGCAATCTAGGAAAGTTAAAAACTAGTTATTCCCTGGTATGTAAGGCTATCAATGGGCGATTTCTTCCACACCCATGCCCATCCTCTATGATTTTTACAAAAAAATTTATTAAATACTCATGGGGTTTAGAAGATGATTTTCATAAAAGTCTAACAATCTGATAATGGGTTTTTTGATTTTAGAATCTCATTATAATATATGTGTTTTGGTCAGTTATTACTATTTAAATTATTTATAATTTTATTGATTTTGATTTCTACGAAATTAAGCCTAATCATGCATGGCCCATGATGAATCGACTTATGATCTTTTCTTCAAATGATGATATTTATGAATCCAACATGATTTATGATATTACCCATCATGATTTTATGAATTTCAAGCTATATGAATGTTTTACAAGTATGTATGAACCTTATGAATCATGAATTATGTTTTGGCCGACTCACGGGCCTCGTTTCATGGATAATTTACGTATGTACAAGTATATTTATGATTATCATGATTTAAATAGCCCATGAATTCATGTATGTTATACTATGAGTACTATATATGTTTTGGGAGTTGTATCGAACACCGAGTAGGTTCGGGGCCTAGGTTCTGCCCTGGACCTAACAAACTACGTGCCACCGTAGGTATGTTGGGACCTCCTATGGGACTGTCCCTAGCCTAAATGACCCTTTTCATGCTGATGTCACACTTTCATGGTTCGACCCTTGGAAAGGTACGGATACCCTCCTGACTAGGGTTACAAGTCGGGCTTCATGTGTGCTCATATGGTGTATGTCGGTTAAAAGAATCTCCCCCTATTTCTCATAATTTATGCATGTTTATGATTATGTATATTTTCTCAATTCATGTTAAATAAGTCTTTTCTCTTACGATTATGATTACGATTATTTTGAAAACCTTTAGCCTTATGTTATGTTATGATGTTTATGATATGAGCATGATGTCCTACTCTTATGATAATTTATGAGATTTCTATATTTTAAATGTCCTTTTTACTTACCTTACATACTCAGTACATTTCAAGTACCGACCACATACTTTTTATGATGTACCATTTCACGATACAAGACCCGGCTCTCAGGCTCACCCTCCTCAGTAATGCTTTCGAGATTGTTATCAGCTTATTTGGTGAGTCCTCATGTTCCGAGGGCCATATGTTTAGACTCTATGCTTTTCTTTCAGTTTCAGATTTGTTGGGTTAGTTGGGGAGTTGTCCCATCAACCCGTCTTTCATTATTAGAGGCTTTTCAGACTATAAGTTGTATTCAGCCGTCATGTATGGATCATGTATTGTCTTTTATTCACTGTTATGACATTTTTATGCTTTCTTATGTTAAGCCTTCCGCTTATGTGAATGGATTAGATGTACTTATGCCATGGATTGACATGGGGTCTCTCGGAGCTCCTTATCCCGTGTCTACGATCTGGGTGTACATTTGGGTCGTGACAATGGAGCTCCAGCTGAGTTGGTGCGCTCCAGGTCTTTCAGAGTTGCCAGATGTTTGAGTTAAGGGTAGTTCGGGGCCTTGTCCCAATCATTTGATTACTAATATATTCATAGAGGCTCATAGACATTATTGTGGTTTTAGTATGTTGTTATAGGCCAGGTGGGCCATGTTGTATAGTTGTTTACCATTCCGTGGCCTTGACAACATATGGTATTTATTTTTTTTGGTTGGTCAGGTGAGCCAGCTTCCACTATAGTCTATTGTCTTATTTTGATTTTATAGTTGTTGTGTTGTCGAACCTCATCGATTCTGGCCTTTGTTTTATTTTTAGGCATCGTGTATGCTCATATCAAGGGTGGCACCAGGTGCTAGTTATGCCTCTTCGGGTTTTGGGGTGTGACAGACTTGGTATCAGAGCAGTTCGTCCTAGGGGGTCTATGAGCTGTGTCTAGTAGAGTCTTGTTTATGTTGCATTGCGTAGTGTACTTATAAATAGGAGGATACAAGGCATTTAGGATTATTACGCTTCTTTCTGGATTGAAATCTTGCAAGAAGTCATATTTCATAGGAGTCGGGTCTAGACTCACGTTTTCTGACTTTTGCAAGCATGCTTGTAATTTGATGAATTATAGCCGGCCAGTGGCTAGACATGGCGGCAGGTAAGATTCTTATTTTGATTATGGTTGTAGTTGTGTCGCGCCTCGGCATGGTGCAAGGTTTTATTGTCTGGAGTTGTTTGTGGTAGGCTTTCCATGTTAGGCTATGTCGTGCTATGTTGGTCCTTGAGTTGGAGTCATGTTTGTCGTCCAACATCGAGGACGAATGTTTCTAGGGGAAAGGATATTACACCCTGGATAATTTGAGCAATAAAATCTTGCTTTTGAGGTAGGACTAAGAGTACATAATAGGCTAAGAAGGAAGTTTTATGAGTTATTTGAGTCACTCTATGGTCGTATTTAATATTGTACGTCGATCAGTTGTAGAACAAAATTTGAAAAAAGTTATCGCAAAATTTCCTTTTTGAGATTCTTTGAAATTTAGGTTAAATGTCTCGAAACTTTTATCCAAATATATAAGGATTTAGGGGGTGTACGACCCATAAAATTAAAGATAAATGAGTCTAGTTTCCAGTGCATTAAACCTTTTGTCAATCCGACTTCGGAGTAGAGAGATATTCGCATTTTCGTGAGACCGCTTAAGCAGGCACGTCACAAGGGTCTAAGGCGGTGGAAGGCTATTTAAGCCCCTTTGGTCGTTTTTTCTTCATCCAAATTTATTTTCCAGCAACCTAATTCGTAAGAAACCTCTCTCAAGTCCTCTGCATGGTTTTCCTTGGGTTTTGGGGTTAGAATCCATGGCTCAACATGGTTTTGGTGTCGGAAAGTCGGAATCGCGTGTAGCTTGCGTTTTGGTGTCTTTTGCGGGCTGTTGGTGGCCTGTTGGTGGCTGTTTCGTGGTGAAGCTGTTGGTAATACTTCCTCCTTTGGTTTTCCTTGGTTTTTGAGTTTGGTTATAGGTGTGTTAACCCCGTTAGGTTGTTGTCTTGGAGTTTCTACCGCCGAATTCCTATGAATCTTGTCAGGTAAGCTTTGTTTGCCTTGTTTTGTTGTTGAGTTGTGTTGGCTACGTTTTTGCAGAATCTTGGAATTCCTTTAGGAAGTAGGTTCATGGTGTTGAATGTTCGAGTTCGGATAGGCTTGAAGCTAAGGTATGTTAGGCTTGTCCCTCCCTTTGTCGGTATGAATTCCATAGTCGTTGTCATCTGTGTTGACGTGTGTGATGGATGTTTTGTGATGGCTTGTGTTTTTCTATTATTGAACTATTGTTCTGCTGTTTATATGGTGATAATGGTGTGTATAAGGTTCTGTTTTGGTTGGTGGCTCGGGCTTGAGTGCGGAGAATCGTAGTTATGGAAAATTATTAGGCTCGTATCGAGAGGTCGTGTGGTTCTTGTAGAAAGTTATGGGCTGTTAGTTTGAATAAGATTAGGTGATGATATTTACAAGTGAATGAGAGATTAGATTGGTTAAGGTCGATAGTTGCAACAATCTTTTTTTATATTCGAATTGGCGATCGTGTCGACCGTGTCGATGGAACGTGACGACCGTGGTGACACTTGGGCTGATTTGGCCGTGTCCCTTTATGTTAGTGGTAAGTATAGTGGCTTATGTTAGTGGTAATTATAGTGGCTTGTGGGCTGTTTTTAATGCTTGGGGATATAATGGTTAGGATCGTAACCCTTAGCTCGGCTGGCTCGTCAGTGGACGGCTAGACGTGAAAGAATAGTACTATGTTGTATTAGTCAGGTTGTGGGGTTTGAGAGCCGATTGTGGGCTGTTTTAGCATGCATTATTATTGTTGTGGATTGTGTGTGTGTTGTGTTCGAGGCCTTGTGGCTTGTGGATACCTGATGCATGAGAGTTGTTCCGGCTAGGGGTCGAGCCCGAGGTACCTTGTAGTTTGTTGATACTCAACGCACGAGAGTGTTTCCGGCTGAGGGGTTGAGCCCAAGGAGTGATATGACCTATGGAATTGAGGATGATGTCCTTTGTAGTGTCGAGTTGAGACATTATTCGAGAGTGGTCCGACATGTATGAGCCTTCCTGGTATCGCGATTTGGTTCTCCCAGATGGATTGAGCTCCGCTAACTGTGCGCAGTTGAGAGAGAGTACACCAGTGCTTGATTGATGATGTTCACTGGCAGGTGTTTACTTTTTATATGCTTGGCAATGTATGGTAATTGTTTCTCATTTTATATGTTATATGATAGTAGTGGATGCTAGATGTTAGCTTGTGTTAGTTGGAGGCCAATTATAGGTTTAGAGGCGATGATAGGTGAGCTATGTTGGCTAGGTGCCGCTGTGTTATTTTTTACTTTTGGACTTGCCGGGCTTATGGTGGCCAGGTAGGTTTTGTTTGTATGTTTGTTTGTACTTTCCAGGCTTATGGGGGCCAGATAGGTTCTAAGTGTTTACTTATGTAGAGTCTCCTTCTGTGATATCTGGTATATCTGTTGATTTCTAATCTATGTCTTCCAGTTTTTTTTTGCCTTTCATGCTCGGTACACGATTGTACTGACGCCCTAGTCGGGGCGTTGCATTCATACCTGAGGTGATAGTGGGCTATTAGATCGAATTCTTGGATGCTGAGTGGAGTTCCAGCGAGTTGGTGCGCTCCAGGTCTTTTGGAGTTGCCAGATGTTTGAGTTAAGGGTAGTTCGGAGCCCTGTCTCGATCATTTGATTACTAATGTATTCATAGAGGCTCATAGACATTGCTGTGGTTTTAGTACATTGTTATAGGCCAGGTGGGCCATGTTGTATAGTTGTTTTCCATTCCGTGGCCTTGACGGCATAAGGTATTTATTTATTTTGGTTGGTCAGGTGAGCCAGCTACCACTAGTCTATTGTCTTATTCTGATTTTATAGTTGTTGTGTTGTCGAACCTCCTTAGTTCTGGCCTTTTTTTTATTTTTGGGCGTCGTGTATGCTCATATCTAGGATGGAAACAGGTGCTAGTCACTCCTCCCCAGGTTTTGGGGTGTGACAAGAACGCAATCGAGGCCAACTCCTGAAGCATCACAGTAGACCACAACTCCATCTATTCCTTCTAGTAAGGTCAAAACCGGAGCTGTATTGAGTCTCGTCTTCAACTCTTGGAAGCTCTTCTCACATGCACTTGACCACTGAAACTTCACCTTTTTATGAGTTAGCTTAGTCAGAGGAGACACAATAGAGGAAAATCCTTCTACAAACAGTCAGTAATAACCGGCTAGACCCAGGAAACTTCTGATATCTATTGGGGAAGTAGGTCTTGGCCAGTCTTTCACAACTGCTATCTTTTGAGGATCTATCTGAATACCCTCACCCAAGACCACATGACCATGGAAAGCCACAAACTTCAGCTAGAATTCACATTTGTTGAATTTGGCAAACAACTAGTGGTCTTTGAGAGTCTGCAACACTATCCTCAGATGGTTAGTATGCACCTCCTCATTTTTTGAGTACATCAAAATGTCGTCTATGAACACAATGATGAACATGTCTAGATACTATTTGAATACCCTATTCATCAGGTCCATGAAAGCTACAGGGGCATTAGTTAGTTTGAAGGACATAACCACAAATTCATAGTGACCATACGGAGTTTTGAAGGCTGTTTTCGGTATGTCACATTCCCGGACCTTAAGTTGATGATACCTCGACTGAGATTTACCTTGGAAAAATAAATGGCTCCCTGAAGCAGACCGAACAAGTCGTCAATCCTGGGTATGGGATACCTTTTCTTAACTGTAACCTTTTTCAGTTGACGGTAGTCGATACACATTCTGAGAGTACCATCTTTCTTTCACACGAACAACACTGGAGCATCCCATGGAGAGATGCTGGGCCTGATGAAACCCTTATCAAGAAGGTCTTTTAGTTGTTCCTTCAACTCCTTAAGCTTAGCTGGAGCCATTCTGTAAGGAGGAATAGAAATGGGCTGAGTGTTTGGAAGAAGGTCTATACCAAAGCCTATTTCCAGCTCGGGAGGGGCTCTAGGAAGATCTTCGGGAAACACATTAGGGAGTTCATTGAAAACTGAAACTGACTAGATAGTTGGGGTTTCAGAGCTAGAATCTTTGACTCGAACTAGGTGATAGATGCACCATTTCGAAATGAGCTTCCTTTCCTTAAGGTAGGAAATAAATCGACCCTTGGGCACTTGTCACGATCCGAACTGAGGCCTGGATCACGACACGGGACAAGGAGCCCAGAGAGACCCCAAATCGACCCATGGTGTGAGCATACATCTAATTCATTCACATAAGCGGAAGACTTAGCATAATAAAATGATATTATGAAATCACAACGGAGAAAGGTCAATACATGATCCATACACGAAGGCGGAATACAACTGATGTTCTGAAAAGCCTCTAATTATGAAAGACGGGTTGAAGGGACAATACCCCAACTAACCATACAATAATGAATCTAAAGAAGAACAATAGAGTTTCAACATATGGCCCTTGGAACTGAGGACTCACCAAATAAGTTGATGGCGAACTCTGAAGAGCTATTGAGGAGGGCGAGCCTGAGAGCCGGGTCCTTTATCATGAAACGATACAACATAGAAAATATGTGGTCAGTACGTGGAATTTACCGAGTATGCAAGGTAAGTAAAACGTACATTTAAAATATATAAAACTCATAAATGATTAAAAGAGTGGGACATCATGCTCATATCGTAAACATCATAACATAACATAAGGCTCAAGATTTTCAAAACATTCGTAATACAAACATAATCATAATTATAGGAGAAAAGCTTTAATTAACATGACTTGAGCCAAAATACATAGTCATAACATGCATAATTCATGAGGAACAGTGGGAGATTCTTAACCGACATATCTCATATGAGCACACATGAAGTCTGACTTGTAAACCTAGTCAGGAGTCTGTTCGTACCTTGCCAAGGGTAGAACCATGAAGGGCGTGATATCACCATGAAAAGGGCCATTTGTTCTAGGGACAGTCACAAAGGAGGTCCCAACATACCTACAATGGCATGTAGTTTATGAGATCCGGGGTAAAACCTGGGCCCCGAACCTACTTGTTGTTTGATACTACTCCCAAAATATATATAGTGCTCATAGTATAACATGCATGAATTCATGGGCCAGTTAAATCATGATAATCATAAACATACTTGTACATACGTGAACTAGCCATGACATAAGGCCCGTGAGTCGGCCAAAACATAATTCATAAATCATAGGTTTCATGCATACTTGAAAATCATACGTATAACTTGTAAATGATCAAATCATAATGGCTAGTTGAATAAAAGCATATTTATAATCATACAACATAGAATACGATAAGGTTCGAGAATCACAAGACCCATTGACAATCATTACATTTTTATACAAATCTACTTCAAAACCCCATAAATTTTTTATAGAATTTTCATGAACTCGTAGTGAATGGGAATGGGTGTGGAAGAAAACACCCATTGATAGCCTTACATACCTGAAAACAGCTGATTCTTAACCTCTCTTGAATGCCCAAGAAGGAATTGGAAGGATTTTGAAGAGGGAAGTCTTGAATCACCCTTGAACACTTCTCTATACTCTTGCATGCATGAATGAGGACTTAGAATAGATTATCCCTCTAAAAACCCACCTTTCATAAGCTAAAATGACGTAATTTAGAGCCCTAGGACTTAGAAATTACAAAAATACCCTTACTAAGTTCACAAGAAAATACTGCCAGGTGGTCCTAACGGACGACCTGACGAATCGTGGTCCTTGGAAATGACTCGTTGCCTGGCTCGTCAAGTACACTGCCTCAAATACTTCACTTTACACATAAATCACCCCACGACTTACACCACGACTCGTTACCTCACCCAACAAGTCATGGTCAGCTTTCATTAGGTACATTGCCTAAATTCACTAGGGGACCCCATGGAGGACACCACGAATCGTGGTACGTGACCACGACTCGTGGTCACCATCCATGGTCCACACTGCCCAACTATCCTTGTCAAGCCTCCAATTCGGGCCATGGGTGACCTCACGAGTTGTGGGGCCTGACTACGACTCATGGTCATGCCGGTGGTGACCCCTAGACCAGTCAACCTCCTTGCTTGACCACGAGTCACTTCACGACTCGTGGTCACTACTCACGAGCCACTTCACGGATCGTTCTGTGATCTGGTGCGAAATTTAAGATTTTCACCGCTTTGACTCCCGGGTCTGATCCCTGGGTTCCCGGGGTATAACAGTGTTGAACTTCTACCCATCTATTCTAACAATGGCTCATTTGGAAATTGAAATCTTATGACTCTAGTTCTGCAGTCGACTGAGGCATAACTGGAATGTAACCATTCCATGCCAAGAATGAGGTCAAAATCGACCATGTCTAGCTCTACTAGATCAACTGGGATAACCTTATTCAACACTAAGACAGGGCAGTTTCTATATACTCGGCGAGCTCTAACTGAATCACCAACAGGGGTAAAGACTGAGAACGGTTCTGAGAGGACTTCTGGACTGATTTCAAACTGAACAGCTACATGGGGAGTCATGAATGATAGTGTGGCTCCTGGATATAATAGGGTGTACACATCTAGATGGAAAAGACGTAACATACCCGTGACTACATCAGGTGAGCTCTCTTGATCCTGACGAGAGGACAAAGCATAAAAACAGTTTTGGTGCTGACCGCCATCCGTACCTGACATGTTACCCTACTGAGCTGGATGACCTGCTGGGGCTGCTGAAGTGGTAAACTGTGCTTTCCCCTATCCTGCTGATGGACACTCTTTTAGCCTGTGACCCAACTGTCCACATCCAAAGCAACCCTCTTTGCCAAGGAGGCATTCACCTGGATGGTTCCTGCCATACTTAGGAAAAGCTGGGTAATGGTTACTGGCACTATAACCCTGGGAGTGGGAGCCAGATGCTCCACCCTTCTAATCTTTGCGGGACCGAAAAGAAAGGGCGCTGGTTGAGGTGGGTGCTGAAGTTCTCTGTTGCTGCTGTTGTGGGTGGCTACTGCCGCTGAACCTCTGGTGGCTATAATTTGATTGACCCATTCTAGCCCACTTGTTCTCCCGCTCTATGTCTTTTAACTTTTCTGCCTCAATCTGCTAAGCATGAATGATAAGGCTGGAGAGGTCAATTTCCTATATGAGCATCGCGTTCCTACACTCTTTAAGTACCAGGTTCGATACTCAGTTGATGAATTTGAGCATGCGAGCCCTTGGCTCGTCTACCATCTTTGGAGCATACCTTGAAAATTGAGTGAACTCCAACACATATTCCTCCACGGTCCTATTACCCTGCTTTAAGTTCATGAACTTGGTGACCTTAGCCTCCCTCAATACCCGAGGGAAAAAATCTGTCTAGAAATGCTATGGTGAACTCTTCCTACTCTATTGGCCCTGCTGTTGCTGGCCTCCCTTCCTTCCATTGGTCATACCAAATCTGAGCCACCCTTTTTGACTGGTAGACAACCAGATCAACACTCTCTGCGGAACTAACACCCATAATCCTGGTGATCTTCCGCACCTCATCTACAAACTCCTGCGAGTTCTCTCCCACCTTGGATTCATGAAAAGATGGAGGGTTCATTCGGGTGAAGTCCCGAGCCCTAAAAGAATCTGCGGACCCATTTGTATTCACCGAAATCACTTGCTGGTTCGCTTGATTAGTCACCGTCTGGACCAGCAGCTGGATTGCCGCTCGAAATTCTGTTGAGGACACTTGGTCGTACTAAGGGGATGCTAGAGCTGGTGGGGCAGGTCGATTGGCATTGCCAACCTTCCTTCCATTTCGTCGCCATGGAGGCATATTTTCACTGAAATGAATAGAGCACAAGTTAGGAGGACATTTTGGGATTCAACTTCAACGTACGATAAGGAGTATGAACAAAAGGGAATTTTCCTAATAACGTGTTATAGTCTCCCCGTAATAAGTGTGGCGCGCTTCACACCCATGAAAAGGACTCTACTCGATGCGGCTTTTATACATCCTAGGATACTCAAAACCTAGTGCTCTGATACCAAGTTTATCATGACCCGAGTCTATACCCTTGACGAGACATGGTACTTGGTGCCACAAGTGACCCCAAGCTAACCCATGGTCTATCATTACACTAGTAAACTGAGTAAACATAAGTAGAAGCTTTCAAAATACAGTCATTAAGGAAATACTGATTTGACAAGAGTTAATATATCAAAAGAAACAGTACTGCATAACTGTGTCTAAAGCCAACTACTAGCTGACGAGTTGCTGGGACAAGCTCCCAGCTAACTCAAAAATCTATCTAAATAAGAACTAACTAAAAACAAATATCATCCTTAGGACTCACCAAAAACTGCTGCTGATATCGTCTGAGGGAACTACTGACAATGCTGGGACTGAGAACCTGCACCTGTATCATAATACGATACGACATGGAAAGTATGCGTCAGTATTTTGAATGCACTGAGTAAGTGAGAGATACAATAAGCATGAAATAATAAGTAACTGAACTGCAATATCATGAAATGACCAACTAAAATACTATAAACTGGTAAAACTGAATTATAGCTAATATGGTATATAATGACCTTAGTTGATAGTCATAAACATACCCTAGAATAGAGATACTGAGCTGAGCTAAACTGATTTAAACTGAACGGAGATTGTAATGACAAGTGGGAGAGTCTATATCTCACGCCCCAAAACTGGAGTAGGGCGCAACTGGTACTCAATTCATGATTGATTGAGAAGCCGATTATATAACATCTGTAAATGTAACACTTAGGCCATCAGGGCCACCTATCACAATCAACTGAAGTATAAACTGGACCCATAAGGTCTCAACAATACGGGGTAAACAATCGAAATGCAACCAAGGCAATTAGTGTGCTAAACCAAGCAA
>JACEIK010016737.1:0-14650 GCA_018107945.1 Datura stramonium
TATCATCTACACCACATCTCTAGTCTTTCACACTCTTGTTGACAACTGTGCTGATCTTGCTATATTATTCCACTAAATTACCAAACACAATTCACTGCAAATTTCAATCCTCCCAAATTATTTATTTTTTTGTTAACTCTACGTGGTGCAAGCTAACTTCACTTTCTCAACTAACACTCGTAGCTATCATTCACTAGTCTTTGTGGGATTTGACCCCAACACTCGTCGGGTTACTTGTTTTGATACTTTGGCCGTGTATATTCTTTGCATGAAGGATATATTTTGGACGTTATCACTAGGGTGTCTGAAAGCCGCATTAAGTAGAGTCATTTTCATTGGTGTGAAGTGTTCCACACTTATGACGAAGAAGCTACAAGGCGTTTAGGAAATGTCCCCTTCTTTCATGATTGTCACGCCCCACCTTGGGAGGCATGACTGACACCTGGTGCCCTACTAGGATCTGAACTGTTTTAACTAGGCCTGTGCACTCCTAGTGCAGGCTTAATCCCCAAATCAAGAAAACAACAGGCTATATCTCGGCTGTAAATACAACCTCCGGCCGACAAGGCCTTATAGCCAAATGTAAAGGAAAACAGCTAACCAGAAACAGGCAATAACAGGGAATCCTATGCGGGCCGACAAGACCATCATGATGTCTAGTTATGACTATAAAGTAAATCTGGTGCTAAGCTAAACTATTGCCGACAAGGCCACTAACTGATAGCTAAAACAAGGCCCCATATAGTCAACACATAAACTAAAACACATATGGGCCCCACATGGCCACCAATAGCTAACCACAGGGAAATAGAAACAATCTGTAAGCCTCTAGGAGTAATATGATGGTTGGGACAGGGCCCCGGCCTACCCAAAAACTGTACAATCAAAAGAAGTAAACCTTCTATCTACAAGCTCCGGAGGAATGGAGCCAACCTTTCTAACAGTCCTGGCTGAAGGCTAAGAGGGACCAGCTGCTTGTCTATCCGCACCTGCAGGCAAGTAATGCAGCGCCCTAGAAAGGGCATCAGTATAATATGTACCGAATATGTAAGACAATAATTGTAAATGACTGAATAAAAGAGATAGAACTGAGAATAACTAGAATGAAGGGATAGAGATCATACCTGAGCAATAGAACTTCTTACTATCTAATTTATTAGTAACTAAAGAAAACAAAAACCTTACCTGGCCCCCATAAGCCGGAAGGTACAACCAGCACCGAATAACCCACTTGGGGCCCCCATAAGCCCTAGTGAGTACACTTCAGTCTATATACCCCTATCACGTTCGCACTGGGTAAACTAATAGCTATAGCCATCCTACCAATCCCCTGGGTCTGCAACTGAGCCCACTCGGCCCCTGACTGTAGCTGTGTTTGAGTCTAGTGGACTCCTTATATTTGCACCCAGGCACCAGGCTTGACGGGTGTGTGTGCAGAGCCAACCACGACATATAATAGCCCACCCATTGAATGGACTGTACGAGGACCTGGGACCCCATCTTCATCCCTCGTGAACGACATAGAGCTCCGTAGAGCGACGTCATCTTGCCCCTGGCGGGTGTTGACACAGCTAATAACCCTGGGGTCGGTCATGAAGGCTATACAGGCATAATCCATCCCAAACTAAACATTGAATACGGGTTTCAGCTAATAACAAAAACTAATCAAAATAGACATGCTTCTGGTATTCTTACTAGGATTCAAACTGAGTTATCATGCTAAAGAAACTAACTTGCCGAAGGAAACTGCCTTAACACACCTCGTTTCCCGATTACTGATATACTGGCGGGTTTCAGTTCGTATTCCACTGCTCTTCTCAACTTCAATCGTATTACTGTGGGAATATGACTAGTTTCAATACTAAATTAGGAAAAAATGATAACTTATATAAAAATATTAACTATATTTCAACTTAACGAAACACGATGGAAAACTTGTAATTTCTCGAAAGTCTAGAAAGGAGAAATGCTTACTTGAAGCCTGTGATCGTATAGGAATTAGTTTGGAGAAATTCCAATGACTTTGGCTCGGTGGGGTTACGATTTTTTGGGAAAATTTCGTGAAAATAACTCCGTAGCAATGCTTCCTACAACCTTAAACTTGGATACCTGAAGTTAATTTGAATTTGGACGGCGTATAGCAGTGTAAATGGATGAAAATTATTTGATTCCTTCGTTTTTCCTCTTTACTGGCTGGATATCAAATGGAAATGAACATAAAACTACAAAGGACGGCTTTATATAGGTGAGGTCGGTAAAGGGGGGCGCCCCGAGCCGGCCATAACGCCAGCCCGCCCCCCATGTCGCGCCTCCCATAGCGCCAATACTGCTGGCGCACCGCGCTGCCTAAGGCGCCAGTGTTCCAGCGCGGCCCTGGCCTTGCTCGACCCGACTTTCGAGGCTTTCCTACATGCGTCGTACTCTTTTTATTTACCTAAAATACACGCATATGCTTATTATTCGTCAACCTTTACGGGGTGTAACATCCTTCCCCTTAGGAACATTCGTCCCCGAATTCCTACTTGGTTAACAGGGGTTTATCTCTTTTAGGACTATTATTCTGGAAAAATTTTGGCAGAGTCTCCCCTGTAATATGGACTATCCAAAAATCCTGAAACATAGAAAAGTCCAATAGGAACTTCATATGACACTATAACAATTATTTCACAATAAGGATGGAGTCAACTGAGCAATATATATAACAAAAATCATGAAAAAGCAACTGAATCAATAACTTACCTTAACTGCATAATCTGGACTAAGCCTGGAACAAATGAGGATATCTGGATCTCATATAATCCTCAGCTTCCCAGGTCATCTCTTCTCTATTCTTGTTTCTCCGTAATACCTTAATGGAAGAGACATCTTTAGTTCTTAACCTATGAACCTATCGATCCAATATAGCTACTGGAACCTCTTCATAGGCTAACTCCTCAGTGACTTGGAAATCTTCAACTGGCACAACTCGGGACGGATCCCTTATGCACTTTCGTAGCATCGACACATGAAAGAGCGGGTGAACGAGTTTCAGCTCTAAAGGCAAATCTAGCTCGTGTGCCACCTGGGCTATTCTCCGGAGTATTCGATATGGCCCAATAAACCTTAGGCTAAGCTTACCCTTTTTTCCGAACCTCATTATACCCTTCATTTGTGAGACTTTCAAAAACACCCAGTCATCTACATTGAACTTCAAGTTCCTACGTCGTACATCAGCTTAATATTTCTGGTGGCTTTGAGCTGCCAATAGGCATTCTCTAATGAGTTTCACTTTCTCCTTTGACTGATGGATCATGTCTGGTCCAATTAACTCTGATTCTCCAACTTCGAACCAACCAACTAGAGATCTGCACTTCCACCCTTATAAGGCTTCATAAGGTGCCATCTGGATTGTTGAGTGATAATTGTTATTGTAGGTGAACTCAATAAGGGGCAAATATTCATCCTAGTTGCCCCCGAAGTCTAGCACGCAAACCTGTAACATATCCTCGAGCGTCTGAATGGTACGTTCTGCCTGTCCATCTGTTTGAGGATGGAATGTTGTACTCAGATTAACTTGTGTTCTCAATCCTCTTTGAAAAGACTGTCAGAACCTAGCTGTCAATTGTGCTCATCTGTCAGAAATAATATACACTGGGACATCGTGTAATCTAACTATTTCCCTGATGTAGAGCTCGACATAATCCTCAGCTTAGAAAGTGGTTTTGACTGGCAAAAAATGATCTGACTTAGTCAATCTGTCAACGATCACCTAAATGGAATCAAATCTACGTATGGCACGGGGTAAACCTGTCACAAAATCCATATTAACTGCCTCCCATTTCCACATGGGCACTGCTATCTCCTGTGTCAATCCGTCGGGTTTTTGATGTTCGGCTTTCACCTACTGGTAATTAGGACATTGAGCTACAAATTCTGCTATCTCCTTTTTCATTCCCATCCACTTGTAATTTTCTTTTATGTCATGATACATCTTTGTTGAACCCAGATAAAAAGAGTAACGGGAATAATGTACCTTGCCCATGATCTGCTGGCGAAGTCCTGCCGCGTCCGGAACACAGAGGCGACCCCTATATCTTAAAACTCCGTCTTCGGTTACCTTGATATCTGTTACTTCCCCTTGCTGAACATTATCTCTAAGCTGAACCAGGTTAGGGTCTTCGTACTTCCATTCTTTCACTTCCACAACCAATGATGATACTGTCGTATTCTGAATTACTTCTCCGTTGTCTCCTGAATCTACTATACGAACTGCCAAACTAGCTAACTGATGCAGTTCTCGGGCTAGTTCCCGCTGTTCTGGCTTTAGGTGTACTAAACTCCTCATGGATTTACAGGTGAGGGCATCTACTACAACATTGGCTTTCCTTGGATGGTACAAAATATTCACATCATAGTCCTTCAACAGCTCTAACTAGTGACACTGCCGCAGACTCAACTCTTTCTATGTGAAAATGTACTGGAGACTCTTATGATCACTGAAAACATTTACGTGGACACCATATAGATAGTGCCTCCATATTTCAAGGCATCAATTACTGCCACCAATTCCAAATCATTGGTGGGGTAATTCTTTTCATGCTTCTTTAATTGTCTTGAATCGTAAGCAATTACCTTCCCATGATGCATCAGAACACATCCTAATCCAACACCCGAAGCATCACAATACACTGCATAACCCTCTGATCCGTATGGAAAGCTAATACTAGTGTTGATGTCAACTTGTTTTTCAATTCCTGAAAACTTTGCTCACATGCTTCAGTCCATTGAAATTTAGATACTTTCTGAGTTAACTTGTTCAAGGGCGCAGACAGAGTAGAAAACCCTTCTACAAAACCTCCTGTAAAACCCGGCTAACCTCAGGAAACTGCGTACATCAGCTGAAGTTGTAGGTCTAGGGCATGTCTTTACTGCCTCAATCTTCTGGGAGTCTACCTGGATACCAGATTCTGACACAACATGACTCAGAAAGGCCACTGAATTTAGCCAAAACTCACATTTAGAGAACTCTGCATATAATTGCCTATCTCTAAGAATTTGGAGCACTATTCGTAAATGATCCCGATGTTCTACTTTTGAGCGGGAATATACCAGGATATCATCAATAAATACTATCACAAACAGGTCCAGATACAGCCTAAAGATGTTGTTCATCAAGTCCATGAACACTGCTGGAGCATTCGTCAACCCGAAGGACATGACTAAAAATTCAAAGTGGCCATACCTGGTCTTGAAAGCGGTGTTTGGAATATCTTTCTCTCGAACTCGAACCTGATGATATCTTGACCTTAATTCAATTTTTGAGAAATACTTTTCCCCTATAGCTGATCGAAAAAGTCATCTATTCCGGGAAGCGGGTATTTTTTCTTAATAGTGACTTTATTCAGCTGCCGCTAATCTATACACATGCGGAGGGAACCATCCTTCTTTATCACAAACAGAAATGGTGCACCCCACGGTGAAGTACTCAGCTTGATAAAGCCCTTATCTAATAGATCTTTCAGCTGCTCCTTTAATTCTCTGAGCTCAGCAGGAGACATTCGGTACGGAGGAATAAATATAGGTTGAGTACCCAGTAATAGGTCAATTGCAAAGTCAATCTCCCGTTCTGGGGGAATACCAGGTAGTTCATCTAGGAATACATCTGGAAATTCATTGACAACTGGAATGGACTGGAGAGTTGGAGATTCTGCTTGGACATCCTGAACCCTGACAATATGATAAATACATCCTTTCGCTATCAATTTTCTTGCCCAAAGATAGGAAAAAACCTACCTCTTGGCATGGATACACTACCTTTCCACTCCGATACAACCTCCCCTGGAAAGTGGAATCGGACAGTCTTGGTCCAACATTCTACATTGGCATAACATGGTGCTAGCCAATCCATACCCATAATTGCATCAACGTCAATCATTTCTAGTTCTATCAAATCTGCTAAAGCCTGATAACCAACAACCTCTACCATGCATCCTCGGTAGACCCTCTTAGCTATGATAGAGTCACTGACGGGAGTAGACACTAAAAAAGGTCGCCGAATTAATTCCGGCGTGATACCAAAATTCCGAGCCACTAACGGTGTAACATAAGATAAAGTGGAGCCAGGTCTATCAATACATAATAAAAAGAGAGCAAATGTCCAGCATACCTGTCACCACATTCGGCAACGACTCTGACTCCTGTCGTCTCGGTAAGGCATAAGTGCGATCCGGACTGGTACCTGAATTAGATGCCCCTGGTTTGCCTCGGCCTCTACCGGCTGGAGCTGAGGGCCTACGCCCTGTTAGAGATTCTGGGGCATGTAACCCTACTGAAGATCTACCCTGTCGGTCTCGATTACTCTGACCCCTGGATGGACAATCTCTCATCCAATGACCCTCATGTCCACAGGTATAACATGTTGTTAAACCATACCTGCATGCCCCAAAATGACGCCGACTGCAAATAGGGCAAAGTGGCATAGTTAAGCTAATCTGCTTCGCTCCTCTCTGCTGTTGTGAACCTGCTGATCGTGAGCTCTCATCGGGCCCTAAATACCCCCAACGACCAGATCCATTCCCCTGCTACTGTTGTGGGGGTGGGGGTTTGGGTGGTCTATTTGAAAATCGTGGCTTGGGTCTACCCTGGGACTCCACCTGTATGTCACTACGTCTGGCCCGGCGGCGCTGCTACTAATTTGCCCTTTTTATCTCCTGTTGTTGTTGTCTGATCTCTTCAATATTCCGAGTAAAAGCCTGGACGCGGGCAATATCTATGTCCTCTCACAGAGTGGACATAATACAAGTCTCCACATATTCTGGATTTAGCCCTATGATAAACTGATGCACCCTAGCCGGCAGGGTATCTAAAAATGCTGGTGCATATTGGGCCAAGGAGTCGAACCTTATAGCATACTCCCGGACACTCATCAACCCCTGCTCTAGGTGTAGAAACTGATCAACCCGAGCCTGTCGAATTTCCCGCAGCAGGTAGTGATCTAGAAAAGCCTCTAAAAAGCTAGGCCAAGTTGGAGGGGAAACACCTCTCCCTCGGGACATCTCCCAACTCTCGTACCACAGTATTGAGATGTCCCATAGCTGGAATACCGCTAACTCAACTGACTCTGTAGGTGTAGCATGCATCACCCTGAAAATCCGTTGCATCAGATAAAAGAAATCTTGAGGGTCCTCCGCTCGATCCGTGCTTATGAACTACGGGGGACTCAGTACTAGAAACTCCCAGACCCTCGAACTACTAGGTCCTCCTTACGAATCTGTGACCACGGGCACCACTGGCTGATGTTGTGCAGCCATCATCTGAGCTAGCATAATAACAACACTCCTAACCTCCTGATCCGATTGTACCGGTATAGAGACTGCTGGAGGTGGTGCTTACGCATCTACCGCTCTGGGAGGCTCATGACGGGGCAGAGACTGCAGGGGAAGCGGAGATGAAATCTCCCTATCGCCCTCAGATTGGGCTGACTCTGACAGGGGCACCCTTCTAGTGCCCTCTCCTGCTGCAACGTCTAATCTCCTGCCAGTTGTGGTGTGTCACGGGTCTGCCATTTCTCTGTAGATAAAAGAATGTGGTAAGGTTAGGAACTCAACCCTATGTTATATAGATCTATAGCACAAATGGCTAAGAAGAAAGAGTAACCATCCTATCATGCCTCGTATCCTCCTGCCTATAGAATATGGTACACAACACATCCATAGATAAGACTCTACTTAGCACGGCTTGCAGACTCCTGGGATACGACCTGCTTTGATACAAAGTTTTTCACGCTCCACCTTGGGAGGCATGACTGGCACCTGGTGCCCTACTAGGATCTAAATTGACTTAACTAGGCCTGCGTACTCCTGGCGCAGGCTTACTCCCCAAATCAAGAAAACAACGGGCTATATCTCGGCTGTAAATACAACCTCCAACCGAAAAGGCCTTATAGCCACATGTAATGGAAAACAGCTAACCAGAAATAGGAAATAAAAAGGAATCCTATGCGGGCCAATAAGACCACCATGATTTCTAGTTATGACTGTAAAGTAAATCCGGTGCTAAGCTAAACTATGGCCGAGAAGGCCACCAACTAACAGCTAAACAAGGCCCCATATGGCCAACACGTAATCTAAAACACATATGGGCCCCACATGGCCACCAACAGCTAACCACAAGGAAATAGAAATAATCTGCAAGCCTCTAGGATAAATATGATGGTTGGGATAGGGCCCCGACCTACCCAAAAACTGTATAATCAAAAGAGGTAAACCTTCTATCTACAAGCTCCAGAGGAAAGGATCCGACCTTTCTAACAGTCCCGGCTGAAGGCTAAGAGGGACCAGCTCCTCGTCTATCCGCACCGTAGACAAGTAATGCAGCGCCCAAAAAAGGGCGTCAGTACAATATGTACCGAATATGTAAGACAATAATTGTAGATGATTGAATAAAAGAGATAGAACTGAGAATAAATGGAATGAAGTGATAGAGATCATACCTAAGTAATAGAACTTCTTACTATCTAATTTATTAGTAACTAAAGCAAACAAAAACCTTACTTGGCCCCCATAAGCCGGAAGGTACAACCAGCACAAAATAACCCACCTGGGGCCCCCATAAGCCCTGGTGAGTACACTTCAGTCTATATGCCCCTATAAAGGTCGCACTGGGTCAGGTAATAGCTATAGCCGTCCTACCAGACCCGTGGGTCTGCAATAAGCCCGCTCGGCCCCTGACTGTAGCTATGTCTGAGTCTAGTGGACTCCTGATATCCGCACCTCGGGTACCAGGCTCGACGGGGGTGTGTGTAGAGCCAACCACGGCATATAAATAGCCCACCCATGGAATGGACAGTATGAGGGCCTGGGACCCCATCTCCGTCCCTCGCGAAAGGCATACTGCTACGTAGAGTGACGTCATCTTGCCCTTGGTGGGCGTCGACACAGCTAATAACCCTGGGGTCGGTCATGAAGGATATACAGACATAATCTATCCCAAACTAAATATGGAATATGGGTTTCATCTAATAACAACAACTAATCACAATAGAAATGCTTCTGGTATTCTTATTGGGATTCAAACTGAGTTATCATGCTAAAGAAACTAACTTGCCGAAGGAAACTGCCTTAACATACCTCGTTCGCCGATTACTGATTAATTGGCGGGTTTCAGTTCGTATTCAACTACTCTTCTCAACTGCAATCTTATTACTGGGGGTAGATGACTAGTTTCAGTACTAAATTCGGCAAAAACGATAACTTTACATATAAATACGAACTATATTTATACTTAACGAAAACCGGTCGAAAAATAGCTTGACTGAGGTGTGTTTATATGGATATAAGGCACTTTTCCTTTGGTTACAGTATAAATAGGTGTTGGAGCAGGAATGTGCAAAAGATAGCCTGAAAGTGCAGAAAATAGGCTTAAGTCACAAGTCTCAGTACGAGCCGTAGGTTGATGCTACAAGTCCTACTGAAGATCGTGAAAAGTTTCAGATGGCTAAGTTATGAAAAGTGTATCGTACGAATCTCAGTACGAGTCATACAATGATCGTACGGCCAGTATCATTGAGTCATGGAAAGATTCAGAAGATTTGCACAAGAGGTTGACTCCTGACACCGATAGATAGTATGAGTCGTGGCGGCAACGTACGAGTCGAACCATCACACTCGTTAAAATCTTCAGAAATTTTGAGAATTCTCAGAGTCAGACAATGAAAGCACAGTACGACTCGTGGGACGAATGTATGAGTCATACAAAGATCCAACACTTAGCCAAATTTCAACCGGCCAAGGACATATGGGAAGTAGGTATGGCCCGTACAAACCTGCCACCAATCATAGGATTGATCATGGCACAGGTGGCACCAGTTATGGAAATTCACCTTGTTAGCTTACGAAAAGGATTTTTATGTCTGTATAAATATGATTTTATGTTTTATTTTCACTATAGAATGTTAGAAGTAGTTAGAGAACATTGAGACAAGATAGAATTGAGTTGATTGGCTTGTGATCAACCTTTTCTTGATTTCTTCTTGATCTTCATACTTCGTTCTTGAGGATTTTTCTGATTTATTCAAAGAAGTTTTTCTCTCATCTACAATTTTAAGTATTTATTTATGTATTTAATTATGAATGCAAATCACAATCTTGCAGCTATGAGAGGCTAAAACCTCCATAGCTAGGTTTGTGGGAACCATGGTGGATTAACAAGCTAGGGTTACAGAAAAGTGATTCAAAAGCAATTTAAAACACTTGTATTATATTCTCTCCATGCTTAAATGTTTCTTAACGGTGTACAACATTAGGACTTACCCGAATTCTTTACTTGCTTGAGCCTAGAAAGGTAGAGATTAGGAATAGAGAAATACAACAAAGCATTGATCTTGATGATCATTGTATTAACTTGAGTTGTGGTCGAAGGATAGTTAAATTTGGGACACATTGATAACGATTAGTTTGCAATTGCTCATGAGACCTGACCCGACGATTGAGTATAGTCATCCAATAGGGACAAACCAGTCGTTTGTATGAACTTTAGTTATCAGTTCTACTAGTAAGCATTGGTGATGATCACATATGTATACCCGATGCAGTTATGAACCCATGGGGAACATAAACCCTAGTTATCCTTCATTCTTGATTTCAACCAAAATTTTAATAGTTGTTTTAATTATTACTTTCTTTAGAACCCCCAATTTGGAGTAATTGACCAATAAGTTCACTTACCAGCATTAGGCTAGATCTTCCATATTCCCTGTGGATTCGACCCCAACCTCTAGTTGGGTTCTTTATTGACAATGTCCGCTTCATACTTCAACAGGAGGTATGGTTTGAGTGTTATCAAAGAGTGGCGCCGTTGCCGAGGAATATGGCTAAGACTAGATTATTTGCTTGTATTTGACTTTTTGGTAGTTATTTCCTTAATTACATTTTTCTTTTTTTGTGATACCCAAAGGTTATTTTCTGGTGAATGCCAAGCACTCGGAGTAGTGGAAATCCCCTGATTCTTTTGAACCTCGAAATTGAATGAACACTGAGCAGAATGGAAAACCAAGACCATAGAGATTCCCTCATAGCTGAAGAAGCTAGGAAAGCCAAGCTAGCTCGGCAAGCTGCACTTTAGGATGCGGAAGATGCCAGAGAAGAGGTTGTTAATGCTGGTCCACAGGAGAGGGGAAACAGAGGTCATAGAATTGCCCCTGAGTTCTTCGATGATGAGGACCTAGACATCGATGAAGTTGGGTCAACTGTTGCAATTGTGCCACCACCACTGCCCACTAGGGCCAAATTCGACATCAAGAGCACCATGATTCAACTATTAAACATGAAAGGGGTGTTTAGTGGTCATGCAGCGGATGATTCCAACCTGCACTTGATGAACTTCATTGGAATATGAAAGGCGTACAGGTTGCCCAGAGTTAGCCAAGATGCCATTAGGCTCAGACTTTTCCCCTTCTGTCTACTAGGGGAAGACACCTTATGGTTATCGAAGTTGCCCAATTACTCCATAACAAACTAGAGGGAACTCAAGAAAGCCTTCTTGCCTCCCTCCAGAATGTTGCGCCTTAAGGATGAGATTTACAATTTTTGACAGCTCAAAACCGAGGCACTTCACAAAACTTCGCTGAGGTTCAAGAAGAAGTTGACAAAGTGTCTAAACCATAATATCCCAGATGACAATTTGTTGGAAATTTTTTACAGGTCTTTGTATAATAGCACAAAAGTTGTGGCAGACACAGTGGCAAGACGAGCATTCATGAGTCACACCTGGGAGCAAGATGCTACTATCCTGGA
Organism: Datura stramonium; assembly: GCA_018107945.1. NCBI lineage: Eukaryota > Viridiplantae > Streptophyta > Magnoliopsida > Solanales > Solanaceae > Datura > Datura stramonium. Next base: position 11,772 of record JACEIK010016737.1, read on the forward strand.
CAGGGTGACCAAGACAAACAGGGCATGGCATACCAGGGAGGACGATGTAGCGGTCGATACATATGTTGTTTGTTTGACTGCAGGCCAATGTAGGAAGGAAGAAGAACGCGACCAGGAGTTGGCTCATATGTGTACATCATTGGATTTGCTGACAAAGCACATTATGGGAGCAGGAGCCAAAAAGGTAAATGCAGTGGGGACACAAGGACTGGAGCCGAGGCAGATCACTCTGATTTCAAGGAAGAGGCAAATTTCCTGGACAGCAAGGTGGTGGGTTTCCGAGCCAACGCCCAAGTGTCTAGACAAGACAATTGGTGCCAAGGTTCATGAAATCAAGGTCAGAACCAATATAGAGACAACTATAATCGAAATGGGTATAGAGATAGGAGCACGGTCGTGAGCGCAATGGAGAGTGGAGAAGAAACGATGGCTACTACAATGACCGAGCTAGAGTTTATATGCCTCCAAATGCATGAGAGGGGGAGGCTGGGCAATCAAACTTAGAGAGCATGATGGACGAGATGCTTAAAAAGGTGAGGTCCACTAATGATCAATTGAAGGAGATTCGTGGTGATATATCAAGTATGGTCTAGAGAGTGAAATCTCATGCAACAACAATCAAGCAGATTGAACAACAGCTTGGGCAACTGTCAACATCACTGAACCCTAGACAAAAGGGTACACTACCTAGAAACACTTTCCATAACCCAAAGAATGATGGCCACTGCATGGCGGTGATGACTAGGAGTGGTAAAACCACAGTTGACCCCCCTTTTCTGGTTGTAGTTGAGAGAAAGAAAAAGACCATAATTGAGGAGAATGAGAAGAGTGTTGAGATGGAGAATGCTGAATTGCTAGAGGCCTCGATAGGTGACAAAGAACCTGACATTGATCAAGCAGCGACTCAATTGTACCGAGCTATCCCACAACCACCGCCACTGTTCCCTCAAAGAATGAAGAAAAAGGCAAAAATGGTAAGTCTTAGAAGTTCCTATCAATGCTTAAACAATCATCTATGAACATACCATTGGTTGAGGCATTGGAACAAATGCCCGGATATGCTAAGTTTATGAAGGACTTGGTGACAAAGATGAGGTCCGTAAGCTATGAGCTGGTAGACAATGTACATCGCTGTAGTGCCATTGCTACAGGGGTCCTGGATCAAAAGAAGGAAGATCCAGATGTTTTTACTATACCTTGCACCATTGGCAATGTCGAGTTTTCAAGGGAACTTTGTGATCTGGGGGTAAGCATCAACCCGATGCCCTTGGCAGTATTCAAGAAATTGGGCTTAGGAGCCCCCACACCTACCACTATGCGGCTACTGATGGCCGATAGAATTGTGAAGAAGCCAGTGGGGATCCTATTCTATGTACTTATTAAGGTAGACAGATTCATATTCCCAACAGACTTCATGATTTTGGAGGTCCTTATCATTTTGGGGAGACCATTCCTTGCAATCGGCAGGGCTTTAGTAGAAATGGAGGCGGGCTAATTAAAGTTCAGACTTAACAAAGAAGAGGTCACCTTCAACATTTGCCAGTCAATGCAGCAACCGAAGAAATTCAGTGTAATCTCAACACTAGATGATGAATCTGAGTCACTTGACGAATTTTGAGTAGTCAAGAGACTTGCGTCGTGCCGCGACGTTAAATCAAGCGCTTCTTGGGAGGCAACCCAAGTGGTGGCTTGGTGAATTCTGAGTAACCGGGCCACCTGCGTTGTGTCGTGACGTCAAATCAAGCGCTTCTTTGGAGGAAACCCATGTTATTGAACTAATCTGTGCTTAGTGTGGAGGGAAAACAAAAATAGGAGGCAGAATGACTGCTGAAGGAGAAGCTTCTACGGCTCTTAGTACGACTTGTGACAACATCATACGAGCACTAGCAGGAGGCGTGGAGAGGTTTAGAGATATATTTCAAAGAAAAGACCTACGAGTCATCATACGGACCGTACTCACCTTGTACGAGTCGTAGGATGTACTCGTAGGTCCTCAGGTAAGTTTTTCAAAACTCTAACTTATGGGTCCAAGGGACGAGTCGTAGGGTCTTCCTACAACTCGTGGTATGAGTAGTGACGGGTCAAAATCTTTAAATTTACCCGACTTGACCTAGGTTTTTATTTAATTATTCCCCTCACCTATTTAAACCCCAGACCTAAAATGACCCCTTTCCCACGCAAACAAAATCAAAGCTCGAACTAGACCTACGAATGCCTCACACTCGTAACTTAAAAACAAAGAACAAACGAGCAATGTCTTGATCAAATCTAGTGCATCTCAACTCACATTCTTGATTACCAGTCAAAGTAAGCAATCAACAAGTAAGTCTATTCAGTTATTATGTGCATGAAGTTATGATTGTCAAAACCCCTGCGAGTCTTTGTTTTTGATCGAAAAATTTGGAGAAGACAATAACCAGGGGTGTTAGTGGACTATGTGCAACTGGGAAAACATTTTTAAAGTGGATGAACTTGTGCATTTAAGCATTTAAAATTGAGTTATAGGTAGTTACTAAGAAGGGGAGAGATGAGTAGTGTTAAATGGATTGAATTACATACCTAGACCTGGGGAATTTTGAGTACCCAAATCATGAAAGAGAATCCCTGTAAACTGGACCCGAATAAGTCAAGAACAGAGGTACGAAATACAGTAGGGTTCGTCGTTTGTTACTAGGAGTAGTACTGTGCATTCGTATCAAAGGCCTGAACAGGGACAAGCCCGAATGAGGCAGAAAGGTCCTTCCTACGACTCGTGGAATTGACCTACAGGTCGTACCATGAGTCGTGGAAAAATACAGAGAAAATTGCAGTGTAGGGGCATCCTCAGAGACTCAAGGTACGGGTCGTACCTTCATAGTATGGGTCGTACCTTCGTAGCA
>JACEIK010016738.1:0-14647 GCA_018107945.1 Datura stramonium
AGAAAAGGAAAAGAGAAAAATAAAGATTTTTATTTTAAAGTATCAAGGTAATAGTTTTAACGTTTTCTACTTGTTTATTTCATGATTTTGAGTAAAGTTTTTGGCAAAAATATGAAAAAATTATGTAGAATTAAGAATGTTTTAGGTATAGGATTCTTAGAATAAATAATCGAATTGGGGGTCAAATAACGATCCATTTTAGCTAAAATTTTATGTGAAAGTTTATTTTATTATGGATTAACATAATTTGAAATAAAATTTTAAATTCAACTTCAAAGCTCGGGATGACTTTTTGACCCGATTTTCCGTGTCCAAAATAAATATAGCAATATGGGTTGCATTGAATTCGTATTCACATGGAGATTATGTATTTGAATAAATTTTGATTATTTGAAAGCATTACAGAAGGAAAAATTTGTAGGATGATTTGTTTGGGCTTTGGTTTGAGGCAAGTAGAGGTTTTTTGATTCTTTGAGTTATTAGTTTTGATATATTAAATACATATAAGGATAATGGGTAATAAGGGGGTCTCGTATAAATGAGGTGATGAACATTTATATGGGTAGGCAATAGCAGGGGATAGCTCAGTGGAGGGTAACATGAAACTGGAGGAAGATCTAGTGATATCGGAAGTTGCAAGAGCTATTCGCCTACCACCAACGTTAGGGAATGCATTGTTTCATGTCACCAACACAATGCTTCACTTGTTGCAAATGAAGGGGCTCTTTGGTGGAAAACCAAGTGAGGATGCGATTCATCATTTGAGGAATTTTTTGGAAATACGCCAGCCCTTTAATATAACTAATATCAGCCAAGAGTCCATCAGGTTGAGACTCTTTCCTTTTTCATTGACGGGAGAAGCAATAATGTGGCTAGAGGAACTCCCCCCGGGATGTATTACTTCATGGAAAGAGCTAACCGAGGCCTTCCTAGACTATTTTTTCCCTCCATTAAAGATGCTTCACCTAAGGTATGATATTACAAATTTCAGGTAAGACCAGGAGAGCCTTTACATGAGGCGTGGTTAAAGTTTAAAAAAAAGGTGGCTCTTTGACCAAATCATGGATTGCTAGATAGAGTGCTTCTCCAAAGCTTCTATAGGGCCCTTGATTCAATTAATAAGTCCGTTGAAAATAACCTAGCTGGTGGTTCTATTATGGACCAAACATACGGGCTGTCCAAAGCTCTCCTAGACTGAATGAAAAAGACCAACAGGACTTGGCACACAAGAAAAACAAGTGTGTCTACTCATGAGATTAGTTCAAGTGCATTGGCAGCGGAGTTGCGAAAACGGGATGAAGAGCGGGATGAAAATCTCGCCAAGATGATGATACAATTACAATTGATGACCAAGAACGTGGTGGGAGCAGGGCCAAAGGTAGTAAATGCCGTGGGAATGCAAGGTCTCTTAAAATATGAAGGAGAGTCATCACTGCCGAGATATGACGAAGAATGCCAATATATGGGCAACCAAATGGGAGGCCCTCGACCTGGATTCCAAGGAGCAAACCAAGGCCAGTCGCACCCATTGGATGATAACCAAGGTTGGAGGAATCGTGAGCCGCAAGGATGGCCTGAAAGAAATGAGAGGTGGAGCAATAGAGAGTCGAACTCAGAAGGTGATCATTATCATCGAAGCTCAAATCCATATATTCCACCTCCTAAGGTTGGAAATCCTCAAAATCAACCAACGGTAAATGATGTGGGTAGCTCAAAAATCGAAGAAATGCTATCAAGAGTTTTGAAGAAGGTGGAGTCGATCGAAAGTGGGGTGAAGGAATTAAGAGGGGAGGTGTCTAACCTCGCTCAATTAGTGAGTTCACACTTGGCTTCCATCAAGCATTTGAAAGCCCAAATGAATCACCTATCGACTCAAATGAACCCTAGGATGAAGGGAACACTACCTAGTTACACAATGCCTAATCCAAAGAAAGATGGTCAATGTATGACTATTGTCACTAGAAGTGGAAAGGTGATTGGTGATGGCCCGAGGAAGCCTAGTGAGGTGGATATCCAGAAAGTAGTTGATAAAGATGAAGTTGATGAAATGCCAATGACTCTGGAGAATGAAGAAAATGTTGAGGAAGAAAAAGAGCGAAAGGATGATGAGATCCACATTTATGTTGATGATGATGAGGCGGGCATGAAGGACCCGATTGATGATAGAGTTGAATAAAGAATCCCACCTCCTTATCCACAACAACTGACCAAGAAGAAGAAGCATGATCAGTTTAAGAAGTTTGTTGACATGTTTAACAAGTTGTCCATAAATATGCCGTTAGTGGACGCTTTGCTCCAAATGCACGGTTATGCCAAGTTTATGAAAGATTTGTCGAAAAATAAAAAGGTGGGTCATGCTGGCAATGAAGAGAAAACGCACCATTGTAGTGCGGTGATGATGAGTAACCTTGCCCCCAAAAGGGAAGATCCCGGAGCCTTTACAATTCCATGAACAATTAGGATTTTCGTGTTCAAAAAGGCCCTATGTGATCTTGGTGCCATCATAAATTTGATGCCCTTTCTCATTTTTAAGAAATTGGGCCTCGAAAGCACGAAATCAACGTCGATGCGGCTGCTAATGGCAGACAGGTCAATCAAAAGACCGGTGGGGTGCTAGAAGATGTGCTGGTGAGAGTGGATAAGTTTATTCTACCAGCTGATTTTGTTATTTTGAATTATGAAATGGATGTTGAAGTTTCCATTATTTTGGGAAGACCATTGTTGGCTATGGGGAGAGCTGTGGTAGATGTGGAGCTTGGAGAGTTAAAATTTTTGGTTGGCAGTGAGGAAGTTACCTTCAAGGTGTGTCCATCAGCTGAAACTCCGCCCAAATGCAAGGTGGTTGGAGTATTACAAAATGAAGATAAGGATAAGGGATTGGATCTGAGGGAGACGGAGTCAGATGATGACCCATCGAAAATGAGGAATTGAAAAAGGACTACGTCGTGCCACGACATTAAATAAGGCGTTTCTTGGGAGGCAACCCAAGTGTTTAGTGAATTATTGGATGTTTGTGTTGTTTTTGTTTGTGTAGGAGCTTAGAAATAAGGAGCTAAGGACACGGCGAGGACACGGAGAGGAACCGGCGAGCCGCCGGTCCAAAAACGTGAACCGCCGAAGAAGAGGAGCACAAAGTAGAAAATTGAGATTTGAATTGAAGAACTGGAGGGCCATCAGATTTTTCTATATGATTTTTCTTTTTCAAAAATGGAATGCTAACCTCTTTCTCACCGGTACAATGACATACAAACGTAGGGTAGACAAAACACAAGCCCGCAGGACATTGATAGATGAAACAACGGACTCAAAGTCTGATCAGGCTGGAGATTCACCTAGTGGTTCACTTGAGGATTATCAAGTAGACACCTTAGACACAAATGGAACAAGAACCACTAGGGCAATAGCAAAGGCTTAAGCGGAAGCAACCATGGCCACATCCGCTCAAGCTCCCAGTGCAGAAGGGATCGAGAAAGGAACAACAAGGTCGGGGAACCCAGAAGCTCAACACTAAGGATGGGTCAGAAGGGACCCAGGATGAGGCAGAAAGCAGTGAGGAAGAAGTGAAGGAGGAGACCCCTTGCCAGAGAAACAGAACAATGTAGTGGAGAGTGCCGGGTGCTAAAGAGATATATGAGCAAGAGGCATCGCTCTCACCGCAAAAAACAAACCAAGAATCCAAAAGAATCGCGAGATCCTCACTAATTCCTTGAATGAAGTTGAGGAGATGAAGCATATTTTTATCTTCTATGAGCTAGAGTGGATGGCCAAGACCCCTTCATGTGCTGCGAGGAGATCGTCGAGTTCTACGCCTACACGGCCACAATGGAAGGAAGAAAGAAAGAAAAGGAGGGGCAAAGATGAAGGAGCGGCCTTTCTTGAAGTGTTATAGTCGAGGGCGAGTACTAGATGTATCTAATCAGGAACTATTGCATAGATGTTATATTGACCTCAGTTAGAACCAACAAGAATAACCCCAGAGTATGATTATAGGGTTGAGCGATGAAGCCCAGTTAGGAGTCTAAACGGGGAGTGAGTGACAAAGCTTGTTGCAATGGTTAGTATAAGTGATATATGAGAATAAGGATGAGGCTGAGTGGGTTACAAGTGGAAGCCGGGTGACAAAGAACTCACTAAACCTCATCGAAAAGGCTGCTGACATTGGTGAGTCATCGATTAGCACCCACAGTCAATGATAACACGGCGGGAGTCTTTGATAGAGAGGTATTGGTGGCATGCCTCATCTCGCTACCCTCTTAACATCCCTAGGATCATAGCTATAGAGATACGAGATCGAGAAGTGGAAGTAAGTACTACTATTCCATTATCGAGCCTTGTTACAATTTGTGCGAGGCAAGAGTGCGGCGGGGTGATCAGAGAATTGATCGGAGGCTAAAGGTATGAGCATAGGCCTTATAAAATTAGGATGAACTGGTGGCCCAGTCCGGGATGCCCTACGGCTCTCCCGGTAGCTCGGCCAACGGGGGACGTACATGTGAATGTCCCCGGTGCTCGAGACGAGCCGAGACATCGGCTAGAGGTCGGTCATTCATAGTTAGCTTCCAGCACCTCAGCTATACCGCGGCCCGGTGTACAGACTCATACTCCAGCGGGGTACATCTTGGTACCCTTGAGATTTCCTCCGAAGCTAGCAAATGACCATGTCCGAGCGCAAAATTCAAGAAATGATGGAGAATGTAAAGCCATGGGTCAAATCCGAGATAGATGCATCCACTCCAGGCCCTTCATGCCCGCCTGGACAGTTTTGAGAGTGGATTTAACTTGAGGATGGTGGAGCATTTAAGCGCCGAGTCCGATGCGGGGGTTGGTGATAAAGGAAAGAAGAGACACACGCTGAAGATATTGGTAAGGAGAGTTTGAGGAAAAAGAAGAAGGAGCGCAAGCGTGATCGCCCAGAGTATGTGAGCTCATGAGCATATGGGCGAGGCTGCATGAGAGAGTTAGAGGAGCGGGAAGCTCCACCTGGTCCAGCCGAGCTTGCTAGTGGCCATGACCCTTCGGGTGAGCCACATTCAACACCGGTTCTGAGAGGCCGTTCCAAGCGGCTACAGTCACTGAGGGGGACCACTGCCCCCATTGTTTCACCATTGAGTGCACCCAGCCTGCTAGCGCCACTACTACTAAGGAGGTACCACCTTCGCAAGATGATAGAGAGCAAATTACGGAAATCCATACGGGTATGTCCCTTTTTCCCCTTCATGCTTATATTTTACATAGCCAGGACAGAACATTTTTCAAAAAAAAAAAGGGGGGTGTACTTGTTATTTTTAGGAGATTTTTATTCGTCGAGGGTTTTTCTTGCCGTATTTCTTTTCCATCAGTCATGCTATCTAGTAGAACCGGCATGTGTTAGGATTTTTATTTTCCAAAGGGATATACTGCACTATTTTGGTTGGTTTTGAAAAATTGACCACATTTAAAATTTTTTTGATATGTATTTGTAACAACAATGCATGATTTCTGTGGATCATTTTATGTCATTTAGTCATTGATAGTGCTGATCTTGTTAAGCCATGTATGAACCAGACGGGTAAGTGAAAATAGTTCATGTACCATGTGCGAGTGAGTCTTAGTATTTCGCTGGTATTTTTGAAGATCTAGAACTTTCCGGGTTGGTCTCTGCATAGGTTGAGGATGGTTGGTTAGGATATGATCATATGCCATTTTTGTTTTTCTCTTCTTTCCTATATTGCCTATCATAGTTTCATGAATGCCTTGATTCCAAGTTTGAGCCTTAATTGATATATTTCTTTGATTTACAACATCCCAGCCGTGCCCATTTATTTATAATGAACCTGTTTGGCCCTGGTCCTTCCTTGGATGTTGTGAACCTCAGCACAGCAAAATGCATAAGTTGAGGGTGGCTATAGTAGAGATTGCATAAATAGTGGGAGCGAGAGAAAAGAAGGAAGGAAAGAAAGAAAGAAAAGAAAAAAGAAAAAAATGGTGAAAAAAGGTGTGGTGAGGTGAAAAAGTAAAGCTAAAAATTTAGAATATTGAGAAAAAAATTCAAAATAGCTTGAAAGTGTTGAAAAATGTGAAAAATCACCTCTCACCCAGTGCAAAATATTCTTAAAATGGAAAAAAGGGAAGAAAAGAAGACAAAATGAATGAAGGGCGAAATAGGATAATAGTGTAGCCAATGGTGTCACGCCCCGCCAGAGGTATGACTGCCACCTGGTGCCTATTAGGACACAGGTTGCTAAACTGCGAGCCTAAGCACATCGGTGCACAGGCGCTCTAACCAATTCATGAAATCAACGGGCTATATAACGAAGTGTAAATACGGCCTTGACCATTACAGGCCTATAGCCACCTGTCCTGTAACATCCAGCTAACCAGAACCCTACTCTTATAGGGAAACCTATGCGGGCCGACAAAGTACCATCTTTGTCCTAGTTATCTCTAACTCAACATAATGGATACTACACATCTCGTGACCGGCAAGGTCACAACTATTAATACGGCCCCACTGACCAACACCATCAAAATAACACTAAACAGCTAAACATATGCACGGCCCCACACAATAGGCACAACTAACCACGAGGAGATATATACTGTCTGCAAGCCTCTATGAATCACGATAAAAATGGACAAATGGAGACCCACTACCCATCTTATTACAACAAAGAAAATAGACCTCTATTGTCCCCAGCTCCGGATGACCAGGGCGATGACTCAATGGTATGTTGGAATCACGGGGATCGGCTCCTGCGTCTATGAGTACACTGCAGGCAAGTAATCTGACGCCCCAAACGGGCGTCAATAAAAAACTGAAGGTACCGAGTATGCAAAGCAAACTGAACATAACGAATATAACAACATAATTAGAAACTATGAACAGTAGGAAATGTCTGGAACTGTCTGGTGATAGAATGGATAGGCTACTGCATGCTGAAAGTAAAAGGCGGGCATACACATCGCGTGGCGATCACGCGACTATTAGCCAATATATAACATATATATACATATATATATAGCAAGCAGGACAATGCTAGCCCCCACTGGCGGAGAGGTGCCAACCAACAAACAATCTATATACCCCTACACGGGTCAAACCCATACAAAAATAATCACTTCACTCGTCCTACTAACTACAAGCACCTCTACACCTTACAGGTCTCCATCTCCGGAGCTATGGCCTCGGATATAAATAACTGTCTGAGCTCGGAGGACTCTTGTATGTTTGTAAGCGCTATGCTTTATGCTTGTATGTCTGTATACATGTCTACATTTCACAGCGCAAGCGCACAACGAGGAGTAAAGCGCTCTTTGCTATGCGTCCCGGCTGATATGGGAAAGCTTCATCCCACATCTTCGTCACACTACGGACGGCATACCACTCCTTGGAGTGACGTACCCACCCTCACGGTGGTGTCGACACGAATTACCAACCCAGGGGCAGCGAGGACACTCAGAAGTGCCCTCATAACACAAACAAGTCTCAACAATCAATAATCACATAAAGCAACCATGTTTAGGCCGAAAATACTATCGCCATTACGTTTCTCATTACGTACTCTTTTACGTATTTATGCGATTCTCGTACTGATTTATACTGCATCTGGGATATTATATGACTGTACGGCTATCTTGTATTTGAATATTATCGGCTGTCTGACTATATTGTGTCACAGGATATTATCATTTATTAAATTGCTTTACTAACTTTTATTCCGAACATATCTCATAATATTATAAACATGCTTGCTAAATTCAAAAAACACGCTTGCTAAACTCATACGGGACTCAACTCTTGACTTCTGAATTCTTTCTTCTATATAACACGCTATCTTCTGTACTGGATTACTAACTTGCCAAGAATTAGCTTTACATACCTTCGCCGGATTTTTCCGACTAAGGCGAAGCTTCGATTGATACTTGTTGCTTCTCCCAGCCATTCATATATATATATATATATATATCAATTAGAACTAAATACACTAATATTCTGGAAGAAAACATCACTTTTGATATATATATAGCTCAAACTTTGGTTTATCAAAACGGTCGAAAACTCGCTATTTCTCGAAAGTCGAGAGGAGAAATACTCACTTTAGGGCTAGGAGGTATATTGACACTAATTTGGGTAATTCCACTTACCTTAGCTCAGTAGCGCGATGATTTGCCGCCCGAATTTCACGAAACTAAATCTGTGCAGATGCTCCTATTGCTAAATACCTCGGTATACGAGGTTAATTCAATTTGGACCTTGTTTGACGACGTAGTGAAAGGAAATTATCAAATATCTCGTTCTCCTCTTATTATTTCTCTCGTGTTTTCTGGAAATTTATGTAACTTTATGAAATAAACCTAAGTTTGGAGGATTATATGCGAGCACAGGCCGGGCGCGTGTCACGGAGCCAATGCGGAAGCCCTCCCTCCGTGACACGTTGCCATTGCCAGAGGAGCTCTGCCTCGGCTCCTTCCGCGATGGTTAGACAGTTTCTTATCCGGTCTTCCCGGGCCTTTTCTAGCATGTATGGCATTCAAAAACTCTTAACCAACATGCGAATAGGCCATCTCTACGTGTCGAGAATTTTTACAGGGTGTAACATGAATGTAGTGCCTAGGAAGGAAAATCACTAATGAAATCTTTCGTCTTTATATGTCAAGCCCTAAGCCTAAATTACAAGCCATATTAAAGTCTATAGTGATCTTAATTTTGACCATCTAACAAACCAAAACAAGAAAATAAGGGCAAGCCTATGGTATACGATGCATAATACTTCAGTTCTTTGAGAGAGTAGTTCTTCATTTTCCTAGTCCCATGTTTCAGTTGATACTTCATACTAGAGTGGAGACTTCATTTTTTAAGCCTGAGTACATGGATTATGTTTGCTTTTACCATTGAGTGCATTGTGAAACACACTTAGGTGATGACGATTGTGCTTGTTGTAGCTAGATGACATGTCTTGAACCATGAATATGATGTTTTGATGTTGCTTGCAATACATTAGGCGATGATGTTTCAAGAAGAAGGGTCAATAGAGTTTGTATACGGTGCACAAATTTGTTTGAGTTTTGGCTGTAGTACCTTAAGTTTATTTTCTAATTGAGCATTAGGTGTTTAGTTTTCTTTTCTTTGCCTGAGGACATGCAAAAAGTCTTAAGTTGAGGGTGTTGATGTACTGTGATTTACAACACTGTGATGCTCAAAACTAAGAAACTAACATGAACTTAGGTGTATTTATGTGGATATGAGGCACTTTTCCTTTTATTTTAGGATAAGTAGGTGTTGGAGCAATAAAGTGCAAAAGGAAGCTAAAACTGTGCAAAAAAGGGCAAAAAGTGCAGACAACAGTACAATGCAGCAGGATGGACCTACAGAGTCATCTTAGGGCCTTGATGAGAAGCTAAAAGTTTTAACATGAAAGAGGCGGAACTTATGAGACTTGTCACGGATAGTACCATGGTGGTGCGAGTGCGTGGGGAAAGCCAGTCGTGATGAAATCAGAAGAGTGAACAAGAAGAGGCTAATTAGGGTACGAGAGCACCCTAAGACTCGTGAGATAAGAATGTATTAGTCGTACCATATCGGTCGTGGTGAAGTTCGAAAAAAGTTCAAAGATCAGGATCAAGCCACAGGTGCAATGTCACAGTGGTAGCATGTTGGTAGGAATCGTACCTTGGCCCCAATACTTAGCAAAATTTAGCTAACACTCCAAGCCACGAGTTGAATGCCATGATACGTGAGAAGCCCCTATGAGTCATTGGTGGACCCATGGCCGAGGTTGGCTACAAATATGGAAAGCGAGTCCTGTTAGTTTAGGAAAGATTCTTGTGTCTATATAAATACTTTTTATGTTTTATTTTTCAGAGGGCCGACGAATAGACTTAATTCTAATAGAAAAACATTGTAGTGAGCAATTTTACATCGTTGGAAGAGAGAATTGAGTTGGTTCAACCTTGTGATCGACCTTTTCTTGAATTCATCTTGTTCTTGCTACTTGTTATTCAAGATTTCATGGTTTAATTGAAGGGATTTTTTTTTAATTTTAAGATTCTTTTAATTCATTAAAGATTGTATGTTCTTTATTATGAATTCAAATCACAACCTTACAACTAAAACCTCCATAGCTAGGGTTGTGGGAACCATGGTGGATTAACAAGTTAGCGTTGCACAAAGTGAGTATAAAACCAATATTAATTACTTATATTGTATTATCTTCATCTTTAATGACTCTTAGCGGTGTACAATGTTAGGAAGTGCCTGAATTCTTTACTTGCTTTGGTCAAAGAGGTAGAGATTAGAAAAAGAGAATTACAACAGAGCCTTTATCTTGATGATCATTGTATTAACTTGAGTTGTAGTCTGAGGATAGTTATATATGGAACTTAGTGATATTTGATTGGTTTACCAAAAACTCGCAGGAGCTTGGTAGAGTGATTGAGGATAGTCATTCAATAGGGATTGGTATTCGTTTGAATGAACCTAAGTTATCAGTTCTTTAAGTAAGCATTGGGAAAGATCACGAGTGAAAGATCACGAGTGTATACCCAAAGCTGTTATGAACCCATGGGGAACACAAACCCTAGTTATCCTTTAATTATTGATTCACAAATATAATCTTGACTGTTACTGATTTTTATTATTGATTTTTATTAGAATTCCCCCAGTGTGAAGTAATTACCATACAAGTTCATCTACCGGCTGTAATCTAGATCTTTCATATTCCCAGTGAGTTCGACCCCAACCTATAAGTTTGGGTTCTTTATTGACAACATCCGCTTCATACTTCAGTTGGAAGTGTGGTTTGAGCGTTATCAGGATTCATCGGTCTAGGCCAATTCTTTACCGCCTCAATTTTCTAAGTGTCTACTTTTATGCCTTCGCTTGATACCACATGACCCAAAATGCTACCGGGTTCAACCAAAACTCGCACTTGCTGAATTTGGCATACAATTGACGATCCCTGAGAGTCTGAAGCACTACTCTCAAATGAGCGGCATGCTCCTCCTCGCTCTGAGAGTATATAAGGATATCGTCAATGAACACGATCACGAACATGTCATAGTACGGTTTGAACACCCTGTTCATCAGGTCTATAAAAGCTGCAGGAGCATTTGTTATTCCAAAAGACATAACTACAAACTCATAATGACCATACTGCATTCTGAAGTCTGTCTTTGGGATATCACATTCCTGAACCTTAAGCTGATGATACCCGGACCTGAGATCTATCTTTGAGAAACACCTTGCACCCTGAAGATGGTCAAACAAATCATCAATCTTGGATAGAGGATACTTGTTCTTAATGGTGACTTTGTTCAATTGCCGATAATCAATGCACATCCGGAGCGAACCATCCTTCTTTCGAACAAATAAGACCGGTGCACCCCATAGAGACTTTATCGGTCTAATGAAGACCTCTTTAAACAGGTCCTTCAAATGATCCTTCAATTTCTTTAGCTCAGCTGGAGCCATTCTGTAAGGAGGAATAGAGATAGGCTGCGTGTTAGGTAGAAGATCAATACCAAAATCGATTTCTCTCTCTAGAGGAACACCTGGTAAATCATCCAAAAATACTTCTAAGTACTCCCACCACCAGAACTGACTGAATAGTCGGGGCCTCGGACCCAACATCCTTAACCCTAACTAGATGATACATGCAACCCTTAGAAATCATCTTCCTGGCCTTAAGATATGAAATAAATCGACCTGCCGATACAGCCAAACTACCATTCCACTCCAATACTGATTCACCCGGAAAACGGAATTCCACCACACGGGTTCTACAATTTATAGAAGAATAACACGCATACCACCAATCCATTCTAAGAATAATATCAAAATCAGTCATGGCTAACTCGACAAGGTCTACAGAGGTGATTTTATGCAATATAGTGACCAGGTATCCTCTATACCCTCGCCCAGCTACAATCGAATCACCAATAGGAGTAGAAACTAAAAATGGTTCTGACAGAGTCTCGGGACTAACTCCAAAGCTACTAGCAATGTAAGGAGTCAAAAAAGACAAAGTATCCCTCGGATCTAGCAAAGCATAAACATCAATGTGAAAAACATGCAACATACTAGTGACCACATCCAGGGAGACCTCCTGCTCCTGACGGGATGCTAAAGCATAGAACCTATTTTGGCACTGACCGCCGGCTGAACTAGTCGAGGCACCCTGCTAAGGGGGACGTGCTGTTGGAGAAACTGAACTGGCTGCTAGCATACGCGCTCCACCACCCCCTAATCTGTCTAAAGGGAAATCTTGAGTCTGTGTCCGGGTTTTCCACACTCGAAACAAGCATCCGAACCAACTTGGCACCTCCCTGAGTGGTTCTTGTCGCACTTCGCACAAGCTGGAAAAGTGCACTCCATCTGCATGCTACCTTGGCCTCTCGAGTCTAGGGCCCTGCTCCTCCGATTCCCTCTGAATCTAGACGGAGTACTGGCCGATGATGGTGCAGGAGAAATAGACCTATGCTGAGACTGCTGACGCTGTCCACCCCCTGATCTGGCCTGAGAAGTCCCGTAACTGTCGATCCTGGCCCTCTTGGCCTCTCTCTACCTCTGATATACCGACTCCATCTGCTGAGCATGCAACACAATGTAGGGAAAGTCTATATCCCGATGCAACATGGTGATCCTGCAGTCTTTATCCAGATAGTCCGCCACTCCATGTACAAAATGGCTCACCCCATCCCTCTGGTCCGCCACCAACTCTAGCGAATAATTGGATAGTCAGGTGAACTCCAATGCGTACTCCTGAACGGACATGTCACCCTGCTTCAAGTTAACAAACTCAACTGCCTTAAGCTTCCTTATATCTCGAGGGAAAAATCGATTCAAGAATGCCGCGTGGATTTTTTACCAACCTATAGGGCCTGCACCCACTGCCCTAGCATCCCTCCACTGCTTTAACCATATGTGAGCCGCCCCCTTTAGATGATAAGAGGCCAAGTCAACACAAATCTCCATTGGTCACCCCCATAACTTGGGTGATCTTTAGAATCTCCTCGATGAAATCACGTGGACCTTCATCCACCTTGGACCCAAGTAACTCTGGAGGGTTCATCCTCAAGAAATCTCTAATCCGGGATGCTGCAACATTGCCATTCTGTGGGATATGCGCAACAGCCTACTGGTTGACCTGAGCGATCAAGGTATGCGCCAACGTCTGGATAACCGCCCGGAACCCCGCGTGGGCAACTGGCTCTGGTGCCTGGGGCTCCTGAACAGGTGGGGCCTGCTGATCCCCATGACCATTGCTATCGTCACAGCCTTCACCATTTCCATTTCTTCTTCCGTTCATTCTTCTGGGAGCCATGATTCTGCAATCACGAATAGCACGAATTAGAAGAATAGAAAGACTTCTCATCGCATAACATAGATCATGAAAGAAGGGACCATTTCCTAAACGCCTCGTATCCCCTTCGTCAAAAGTGTGGCGCGCTTCACACCCATGAAAAAGAATCTACTTAACGCGGGTTTCAGACACCCTAGAACACTTCAAAACCTATTGGTCTGACACCAAGTTGTCACGAACCAAACGTAACCCCCGATCGTAACACGAGACAAGGAACCCCGGGAGACCCCAAGTCGACCCATGGAATAAGCATACCTCTAACTTCATTCACTTTAAGCAAAAACGTAAACATAACGTGACATAACATAACATTCAGAAACTCTGGACATATACATAAGTTGAGTACTGCATACTGTCCGAAAGCCTCTACTGTATAAGATGGGTAGATGGGACAACACCCCCAACTAACCTGGCCAAATACTAAAACATAGAATAACAAAAATGTCTTTTCAAACAACTTCGGAACATGAGGACTCACCAACAAAGCTGAAAGTGAACTCTGAGATGGTCTAAGGATGAGGATGAGCCTGAGAGCCGGGTCCTGTATTATGAAACGATACAACATAGAAAGTATGTGGTCATTACGTGAAATGTACCGAGTATGCTAGGTAAGTAAAGTGGGCATTTTAAATACATAAAACACATAAAACATCATAAGACTAGGACATCATGCTCATGGCATAAACATTGTAACATAACATAAGGTTCAAGGTTTTCGAAGAATTCATAACACATTCGTAATTTAAGCATGAGAAGAAAAATTATGTTGAACATGACTTGAGCCAACATACGTAATCATAAATATGCATAAATCATGAGGAATAATGAGAGATTCTCTTAACCGACATACCCTATATGAGCACACATGAAGCCCGACTTGTAACCCTAGTCAGGACGATGTCCGTACCTTGCCAAGGGTAGGACCATGAAAGTGTGATATCACCATGAAAAGGTCCAATTGGGTTGGGGACAGTCACAGAGAAGGTACCAACATAACTATGGTGGCACATAGTTTATGAGGTCTGGGACAGAACCTAGGCCCCGAACCTACTCGGTGTTTGATACTACTCCCAAAATATATATAGTGCTCATAGTATAATATGCATGAATTTATGGGCTAGTTAAATCATGATAATCATACACATACTTGTACATACGTGAACTAGCCATGACATAAGGCCCGTGAGTTGGCCATAACATAATTCATAAATCATAGGTTTCATGCATACTTGTAGATCATACTTATTCCTTGCAAATCATCAAATCATAACGGGCATTCGAATAAATCCATATTTCAAATCATAAAT
>JACEIK010016739.1:0-14644 GCA_018107945.1 Datura stramonium
ATGAGACCAAATGACTCGTTAGGACAGTCATGAGAAGAAGGAGTAAGTATTGAAAATAAGAAGCAACGCACCCAACGAGAGACTTCACAAGTCGTGGTCACTGACCACTACCCATTAAGTCACTTGTGGTCAGGACTGGGTTGAGGAATTTATAAGTTGGTCAGTGAACTTGACGGGCGGGAACGACGAGTCGTGGTCACCTGTAACGACTCGTTATATCCCCCGTTGCCAGCCCTAATTAGTTTTTAGCCAGTGCACTTAACGAGTGTCACAACGAGTCTACGTCAGTGGTAACGACTCGTTAGTTGACCCGTTCCACAACTTAGCACTTAATCTTCAGCAGTGAGCCAGTGTGGTCCATGACTGGTGACAATGAGTCGTGGTCAGTGACCACGACTCGTTAGGTCCCTCATGGTGACCTACTGAGGATCCTAGGAAGTGTACCTGACGGGAGTGACCGCGATTCGTGGTCAGCCACCACAACCCATTAGGTCACTCGTTAGGGTCACCTGGCAGTATTTTCCGACGAATTTCTAAGGTCTATTTAGTAATTTCCTACTCTCCCAAGCTTTAAACTACGTCATTTCAATAATAATTTTAGAACTTTTAGTGGGGAAAAACAGTTTATTCCTCATTCCCACTCTCAGTTTTTAGAAAATCACCGTAACCTCTTCTCTAAAGAACCCTTAAAGCAAGACTAGGGCTTCTCATCTATTGCATCAGTTCAAGCTCCTCCAGGAGATTTTAGTCAGGTATGTAGGAATTCAACAAGGGAATTGTTCTTCCCTTGTGTCCCCCAAAATCTTCCCATAATTTACCTATCAGTTTAGCCCTGAGATTTTCATGTTGGTTTTCATTAATTGAAATTGGGTTATTATCCATATTTATTACTCATATAATCTTCATCAATTCATAAGTAAATTGTTGTTGTTATTTCCAAGGGGATTTACAACCCTAAATTTTCGAGTAAAGATTATTGCGTATTAAATTTTGTCTATTTTGCAAAGTATGTCTTGGGATGAATACCCTAGTAATTCTTATTACACACACACACACACACACACACACACACACACACACNATATATATGAGTGCAATTATTCCATTGAGGAGAATGATTTTAGCCTTGTCTGATGAGATTTCTTTAATTCTTGAGATTTTGCTATATTATCAAATTCCCTTGTTGTTGGAATGAGTTGAGTTCTCTATTAGCTGCTTAGTAATTCAGTTCAGTAGAACGTAGAACCTCTTCAAAACTATTCAGAAATTATCAACTGATCAATTTGACTTCAGTCTTTTTTCGAGGTGTCAGTGGTGCCTCTAAGTTATTAGAATCAGACTCAGATTATAGTTATTTGGTCCATTAGGCGGTCATGACATTCTAGTTATATAGATCTAACCATCCCCATGACCCCAGTTCAGTTACAGTTTGTTCTTAGACGGTTGCGATGCTTCCAGATAAGCAGGTCTGACCAGTTTAGAACCCAGTTTCAGAATCTAGTCCGGTAAGACTTTCAGGGTACTTTTAGTTATATGTCCCTGACTAGTCTTGGACCCCAATTTCGAGCTATCAACCTAATAGTTCAGTTTAGGTTTTCCAGTAGGAGTAGGACTTAGCACCGAGCGGGTCGGGGTTCCAGCGCACCCAAGTTCCCAAAACTACGTTGCCAGCGTAGGTTATAGTATTATTTAGCTTGATTGGCCCCAGACTTTTGTAATCACCCAGTTCATGCCTTTATACCCTAGCAAGGTATATTGGGTCCTACCGGTGGGGTGTATACATCAAACTCCACATCTAGCTCACGTGGTTATATGTCGGTTAGAGACTCTCCCACTAGTCAGTTCAGTCCAGTTCAGAGTAAGCAGTTCAGTTTAGTTCCAGTTCTATCAGTTATCTCATTTTAGTACAGTATCGCAGACTCAGAATTTTCAGACTTAGTATATGTTTTTGACCACCAGACAGGGTCATCTTGACCATTTCAGTATATATATCAGTAGCTCAGATCAGTTTGCTTGTTGGTCAGTACGTGTCATTTTAGTTCAGACTTTGTACTTCATTTATGTTTCATCCCACTTACTTAGTACATTCAAAGTACTGATGCATACTATTATGTTGTATCATTTCATGATACGCTGCAGGTTCCTAGATTTAGTAGCGTTAGCAGCCACGTTTCAGATCCTCCTCGGTCGCAGTTGAAGTGTGAGTCCTCATCATTCGAGGGACTTATTTCATTATCCTACAGTTTTATTTAGACTTAGAGTTAGCTGGGGGCTTGTCCTAGCAACTCATCAGTTAGAAGGTTTT
This sequence comes from Datura stramonium, assembly GCA_018107945.1. Taxonomy (NCBI): domain Eukaryota; kingdom Viridiplantae; phylum Streptophyta; class Magnoliopsida; order Solanales; family Solanaceae; genus Datura; species Datura stramonium. Next base: position 2,306 of record JACEIK010016739.1, read on the forward strand.
CAGACATAGAGTACATTCACATTATACAAGTTTTATGTTTTCTTTTAGTTTCATTTTCTGAAAGTCTTTTATGTTGTTAATTCAAAGCTTCTGCTATGCATGTTTATTTAGGATACCAGTGTATGATAGATCAAAGGTTGACTTGGGGTCACTTGTGGCTTCAAGTATCGTGTTACGTCCAGGGTGTAGGCTCAGGGTGTGAAAGTGGCATCTATGGAAAGCAGATGCCAACTTGCTAGAACAGGTGCAAAAGCATGTTCAAGGTAGATTTCTTTAAGTCCAAATCCTCCATTATATTTGTTTCAAAGAAATGCATGCACATAAGAGAAGAAAAATGCATAAAATCATTCTAAGATACATTAAAAACGAAGCAATAACTCATGCTTAAGAGCCAAATGAGTTGGTAAATTACCAACTCATCAACCACAATTGCATTTTCAAGGTCCTCATCAAGAAATGGGAGGTATACATGGTCAAATCACCCAAATGGGTAGGTATGGAGGTTACCATGGGAGAGATGGCCACCATGGTCATTATTATGATGACTACTTTGTTGATGATCCATATGGAGATAATGGTTTCCAAGGAAATAATGGGGGTCAGGACATGAATCTTAATTCCATCAAAGTTACTCTTTCTTCTTTCGAGGGTTCTTTGCACTACAACAAAGACGGAGAATCTTTCTCTCCTAATTGGCCAATGAACAAGAACACCATGCTAAATACAGAGAAGCCCCTTGTCCTAAGTAATCAAGTTGAGAATTTCACTCCCCCACTTTCTCCAATAGAAGGAGGTAATTCTTTTCATCTTCTTAAATGATACAAATTCAAAGCTTTGATCATAAGATAAGTGAGTGCCCCAATCGGAGGATATTCATTGTAATAGTTGATGACTTTTCTTGCTATGATGATTTGAATATTGTTGAGGAGGTTGATATTGAGGATCCTCAAGATGAGGAGTGTGAGGAGGAGGTTGGAGTTCCTTTTGCAGTAGCCAAGCGGGCCTTGGTAATCAAGGGATGTGCCTCAATAAGGGGAGCTCACCATTTCATTATATATAATGAGGTGAACCATGATAAGCAAGGTTGCGGATGATCTTTCTTGTGACCTTCAAGGTACAATAGATAAACTTCACACTTCAAATAGTTCTAATGAACAAAATATGAGTGATAGCTTTTCTTCATGTGGTTTATGATTCTCTTCCATGTTTTGATAATATCAAGAGTAATCAAACACTAGTTGATTCTTTTGATGATCGAATTAATTTTTCTTGCAAGATCGATTTGTGTCCACCTAGTGTTGACACTTGTGTTTGAATGCTAATACATTGTCATGTGAAACTTGTTGATCAACTTAATTGTGATGGATGAAGTTGGTCATTTGAATAAGTGTGGCTCTTTGAACATATTTTTATGGATCCTCTTACTTGCTTTGCTTATAAAAATCATGTACTTGATAATATTTTGAAATATGACATTAGTTTTGAGAATGAAATTGCATTCTTTGACTCTTCGCCTTCGTCTTATTATTTCTTATATAGTATAATATCTTGATGATAATGAGACCACTCCTAAAGTCGGGCATAGTATTGTTCAACAGGATAGTGGTATAGCTATTATTGACGGCTTTTACTTGTATGATAACCCACTATGAGGTGTTGATGAAGAAAGTAATGCTTGTGTTCAAATGGTTACTTCTTCTATGATTGTCCCAATTCTTGATAATGTACTTATTGATATTCTTGAATATAACGTTATTAATACATATAAGGACACTTTGAATGAAGTTTCTTTGTCCAACACCTTTCTTTATTACCTATTTGCTTATGATGATATGATTTCTTGTGTTAAGGACTTGTTATGTGGAATGGGGATTTAATGAGGTGATTGGTTGTTTATTTGACCAATATAGGTTGATAATATTTCCTTTAGACATCGGTGACCCTACGAATATATGTGTGTTTGTCATTATACCATCTTGTCATGTCCAAGTACTTAGTGCCTCATATGGAAGCTTGTTCTTCAGGAAAATAGTTGATCTTTGGATAAATCACATGTTTTCGCTTCCTCGGCATATTGGTAAGTTTAGTTACACTTGTGCTAACACTCATATTATGAGGTCCTTGAAATTGTTTGTCTTCTGTATACTTTTGCAAGTTTAGATTCAAGGATGATTCCTTTTCAAGAAGGGGAGAATAATACAACCCAAGATGCCTATGTGTGGGTGATTGCTTCAGAGGGTGGAGGATGGACGAGGATGAAAAGTGGTCATATTTATAAAGAAGATAGGCTAAAATTGCAAATGCCCATTTCTTGGATTCAAAGAAAGAAAGAAAACCAAACAAGGACCTTATTTCATTAAGATTATAATTGTAATAGCTGCTAGTCTTCCATTTTCTGGCTTAGTATAAATAGTAGCTCTTTTTATTTCGATAGACAGAATTTCATGACTTTGAAGAATATACACTTTGAGTGTTAGTGTGCTTGCTTAAAGCCTTAGATTGTTAATTGTGTAAAAATAAAGGTTGCTTGGGAATTCAATTCATTTAAGGTCTTTCTCATAGGTTAGGTGTTATTGGATTGTTGGATTGAGGTCCTTGTTCTTTAGCAAGGGTTGTCGTTCCTTCCAATTTGTGTCTAGTTTCCATCATCTTACTTTTCTTGTATCATGTTCGATCAGTTACAAGGTGCCAAGTATTTCTCAAAAATTGATTTAAGGTCTGGATATCATCTTTTGAAGATTAGACAAGCAGATATTCCAAAGACAGGTTTCCATACTAGATACAGGCATTTTGAATTTCTTGTCAGGTCATTTTGCTTAACAAATGCCTCATCCACATTCATGGACCTTATGAATATGATTTTCAAGAACTTTCTTAATTTGTTTGTGATTGTGTTTACAGATGACATTCTCGTATACTCACATGGTAAAGAAGACCATACAAATCATCTTAGGGCAGTAATACGAACCTTTAAAGACCACCAATTATATGTCAAGTTCTCTAAGTGTGAGTTCTGGTTGGACTCAATAGCATTTCTTAGGCATGTTGTATATAGTGAGGGTATTAGTGTGGATTTTCAAAAAAAATTAAAGCCGTAAAGAATTGGCCTAGACCTACGACGCTCATGGAGTACACAGTTTCTTGGGGCTAGTAGGGTATTACAAAAAGTTTGTTGAGGGATTTTCGTTTATATTTGCTCCACTGACCAAGTGAACCTAGAAAGCAGTCAAGTTCCAATGGTCAGAGACTTGTTAAAAGAGCTTTCAGGAGCTGAAAAATAAATTAACGTCAGCACAAGTATTAGCCTTTCTTGAAGGCACTGAAGGGTATGCAATTTATTTTGATACTTCTAGTGTTGGATTAGGTTTTTTAATGAAGCATCATGGTAAGGTGATTGCATATGCCTATAGACAACTCAAAAACATGAAAAACCATCTGACACATGATCTAGAATTAGCAGCAGTTGTATTTGCACTAAAAATGCAGTGTCACTATTAGTATGGAGTTCATTTTGATATATTTACTAATCACAAGAGTTTATAGTATATCTTTGAATAGAAAGAGTTGAACCTGGGGCAAAAGAGATGGTTGGATTTACTAAAAGACTATAATGTCAATATCCTTTATCACCTAGGTAAAGCTAATGTGGTATTTGATGCCCTCAGTCGGATGTCTATTGGAAGTATGGCCCATCTGCTAATAAAAAAGAAAGAAATACTCAAGGACATTTGCAGTCCGCCTCTTGAACTCCTAAGATGGTGGAGCAATTGTCTAAAATACTGCAAAATCATCCTTAGTAGCAAAAGTGAAAGAAAGATCATATGATGACCTTAGGTTACTGCAATATAAAGAAAAGATCCACCAATATAAGATTATAGGATTTGAGCTTGTAAAGGATGACACCTTAAGGTGCCAAGGCAGATTATGCGCTCCTGATGTTGCAAGACTTTGAAAATGGATTATGATTGAGGCACATAAATCACGATACTCTATTCATCTTAGCTCCACAAAAATGTATCGTGATCTTAAAGAGGTCTATTGGTGGAACACCAAGAAAAGAAATATGGTGGAATATGCAGCACAATGTCCAAATTTCCAACAGGTAAAAGTAGAACATCATAGGCCTAATGGCTTAACACAGAATATTGAGATTCCCGAGTGGAAATGGAAAACGATTAATATGGACTTCGTGATAGGTTTGTCTCATCTCTTTCATAAGTATGACTCAATTTGGATGATTGTTGACTGACTCACGAAATCATCCCACTTTCTACTGGTAAAGACTACTGATTCTACCGAAGATTTTGCCAAGTTGTATATTAAAGAGATAGTATAGTTACATGGAACTCCAATGTACATTATATCTGACAGGGGGCATAGTTCATAGCACCTTTCTGGAAATCTTTTCAAAAAGGTTTGGGCATATAGGTAAATCTAAATGTAGCCTTTCACCCCCAGACAGATGGCCAAGAAGAACGTATTATTCAAATGCTCGAAGATATGTTAAGAGCATATGCCTTGGATTTTAAAGGCAATTAGGATGAACATTTGCCTCTTATTGAATTTGCATATAATAATAGTTTTCATTCAAGCATCAAGATGTCACCATTTGAAGATTTATATGGATGACGATGTAGGTCTCATATTGGCTGGTTCGATATGGGTGAATAGAGTTACATGGGTCAAATTTAGTTCACCGGGTTGTTAAAAAAGTTAAGCTGATATAGAAGAGATTGAAAACTGCTCAGAGCCACTAGAAATATTATTAAGATATGTGGTGTATACATTTAGAGTTTGAGATAAATGATGGGTATTTTTAAATGTTTCTCCTATGAAAGTCATAATGCGATTTGAAAAACAGGGAAGTTAAGATTGAGGTATATTGGGTCTTACCAAATTGTGCGAAGGGTTGGCCAGGTAGCCTACAAAGTGAAATTTACTCTAGAATTAGCTTTAGTACATCCAGTATTTCACATATCTGTGATATGAAAATATGTGGGAGATCCTATTCTATTGTGCCCCTGGAAGATATTAAAATCACAGAGGACTTATTATTTGAAGAAGTGCCAGTAGCTATTATTGATCATCAAGTCCGTAAGCTAAGAACTGAAGATATAGCTTCTGTTAAGGTACTATGGAGGGGCCAAAATATTGAGCAGGCTATGCGAAAGCAGAAAACGACATGAAGTCTAAATGCCCATACTTGTTTCAAGTATCAATAAAAGGTACATTAACTATGACTAAAATTTTGTTTTTATATGTTTTAATTTTCTAAGAGAGGGAATGAGGTAAGTTATGCCAAAAGGATGTTCTTTGTTTAATTATATAGCTAGATAGAATATTTATTTGTTGTATAATTGTTTCGGATATTATACTTATTGAGATGCCCTGTGAGACTTGTCTATATGTGTTTCTGGTTAGCTAAGAGGTTTTGGATAGTCCATTTTAAAAAGAAAACTCTAACAAATTTTTTAAACAATATCAGAGTTTGTTGTTTAAGCAATACCTTTCATTTGAGGAGGAATGATTCTAAAGGGAGTATGAGTAATGCCCCATACTTGTCAATGCCTGTACGACTAAGCTAATGTCGATTAAAGTACTTAAACTAAGGAAGAAAGGTGGTATTTAAACATATAGATTTGGAAATACAAGTGTTCATATGAGTTAAGTAAGAAGACTAAGATTTGAAAAAATGGAGTAAAAGAAGTTCGGTACTCGTCAACTTAGTTAAACTTATAACGGCAAGTCAATGCATCATCTACTTAAGAGGAATGGACCAAGTTAAGAGGGTCAAATAGGTAAAATACCTACACATATTAATGGACCTAATAGTGGCACAAATTATTCTTAAAGTAGGCCCAACAAAGTGACACCAAATTGCTCAAAAAGTCCAATTGAATCAAGACCTAAAAGGAGCCCAAGTTTAAGTCAAGTAGGTGCATCACCTACTTGGACATTTGAGGTGATTGAAGGGCCAAGTAGGTGAATCAGGTGCTTAATAATATGATGGCCCAAAATAATCTTAAAAGTAGTCCAAAATATGGACCAAAGTAGACTAAAATTCTGCTCAAAATAGCCCACAAATTTGACAAAAGTTTGGCCCAAAATTTTGACCCAACTTGGCCCAATTTTGGCCAAAATATAGGCAGCCAAGGGACCCATCTTATAAGAGATAAATTCAGCTATTTTATTCACTAAATTACCAGCAAAAATCAGAATTTTATGCATCTCTCAAGTCTCTCCTCTCTCCCTCCAAAACATCCGCACCTTCCCTCTTTAGAGTTCTTAAAGTTCTTCAAGTTTTCTCCAAGTTTAGAAAAGTAAAGTTGCTTAGTTTTGGCTCAATTCTTCTATGGAAAGCTAATTTATTATGTTGGTTAAGTTTTGGAATTAAGGAAGCCCCTTTTTTCCTACTTAACTATTCATTTCTACTCTTACAAGTTAAGTGATTTCTCCTCTCTTCTTTGGTATAGCTGAAGAATAAGTTCAAGCTCCTAAAAGTAATATAAGAAAAAGAACATAAAATTCTGAATAAGTAAGGTATTCACACTTCTCTTTGTGTACAAGTGTTGAGGAATAATTCTAGATTGATTTTGTTAAGAACTCATGGTACGATGATCGGAAGCCGTGAATTCAATGTGATTGTTGCAATGTTGAGGGAATTGTGAACTTTTTAGGGGATGTTTTATGTTATTATTGTTTATGATAGTATAAGGGTTAATTAGAGGATTGAGGAGTTGTTTTGAAGTCAAAAAAGGAAAGGCGTAGCGATACGCCAAGTATTTACGTGTTATACGGGCATGTTGCCTGTTACTTTTTTAGTTGATTCCTTGTGGGATCTCCATTGTTATTAGCCTTAATACACCTCATTTATATAGATTAAAGTACAGATTGACTTGTCCTACATTTTTCATAATTCAAAAGTGAGGTATGTAAGGCTAAAATCTCTTCGTTATCAAGGCATAATCTCATGTCACATGTTTCTCTCATATGAGTCTATAAGAGCATAGATAACATAAGTTAAGAGTCTTTAAATGTTATATTCATCAACGAGTATCTTGTTGCCTTGTTCTTAAATAAATGGTTAAAGTTACGTAATCAAGTCCTATAAGCGTGAATTGATTTATCCTTAGCGCTAGAGTAAATTTCTGTATATTTTCCTTGCTTAAAGATGTTTAGATTCAGTTGGTAAGGCGCTTATAATAAAAAAAGTATGATGAATCATTTTGTAGTATAGAAAGCTTAGCAGTACATGTTTGACATGCTTAAGAAGATAAGAAAAAGATAAATCAAGAAGGCGTAATTAATTTGGTTATTGTATACTTTGTTTGGCCTATTTACTTTACATTTAAAGTACTATTTAAGTTCTTAGAAGTGGCTTATATTATTAGGCCCCCAGAAGCGGTCATCTATTATTAGGCTCCTAAAAGTGGTCATCTATTATTAAACTCCGAGAAGTGGCTATTGTTACTAAGGCTGCAGAAGTGGCTATTATTAGGCCCTCAGAAGTGGCCATTTGCTACTAAGCCCCCAGAAATGGCTATTATTATTAGGCTCCCAGAAGTGGCTATTATTATTAGGCCCCCAAAAGCGTCTATGTGTTTGTTTAGTTTTAAAGTATATGGCCCCCCAATGTGGTCATGATTTCATTAATTGTTATTTTTCAGAAAACTAAGAATAACAGGTAAGTATGAGATTTAAACTAAGTCGAGAAATCAGATTTAAAAGAACTTCAATACAACAGTTTAAGAATGTGTAAGATGTAATAGGTAAGTGGTTTTTATGCCGTCTTCAGTTTTAGTACCTCTGGTAGGTCATCTTTCCTATCCCTATCTTATAAGATTTCCAGTTATATCTTGGTATTCAGTCTTCGTTACATACAAATGCTATTCATTTTTTATTCACTTCCCTTGGCCTGGGGGCACTACATTTCTTAATGAAGGATCGGACCCACAATGTAGCAGGCCACCTTACTCGGCACCTGTCTAGTACTTCAGCTTTTGATTAGTGAGCTCCATCTCTATCTAGAGTTGAGTTGAGTTCAGTACTTTTTTGTATTCACATATAGATAGTTTGGGTAGGTCATGGCTCCTTTCTGATAGTATGTCAGTTGTATAGGTTCTCAAACTTCAGTAGAGATTTCACAGACTAGTGTTATATTTTTATTTTGTTGCTATATTAGTACTTGTACACTTTGGAACAAAAGCCCCTCATATTGTATATTTTGAGCTCTTAGTCAGAATGAGCCTATTAGTTTCCCTTATATGTTTTCAGAATAATTAGCATAATAAGATTAATGAAGTATGCTTATATCAGGTTTATGTGTTCAAATAAAGCATAGTCCGCTTCAGTCAAAGCTATCAATGACCACATTTTCTAAATAAATCATTCACAAAATTTCTCTCAATGCGTACTCTTTATTCGAGTCAATCGTATTTTAATTCATCTAGAGTTACATCTAGAACTTTGACGGGAGAATGAATAATGAAACAAAACATCAATTGGTGTAGTTCCACTGATATCATCACGCTCTTTACTTTAACACACCATGAAATGAAACACAACTAAATTCATGATTAAATTTATGTCAGCATGAGTCTAATTAAGTTAGTATTAGCTTATATATTATAGTTAATTATACGAAAGTTCAGGTGAAAAATTCTCAATTTATTTCAAAATTCTAAATATTGTAGTTGGTGCAGTCATAATTTTTTTACCGATTCATTCTTCCATGAATTACTGAAAGTGAAAAGAAGGTCATCAAATTTTAATCGAAACATATAAGTGAAAATGAAATGACTCTTCAAATTAACGAGTTTTTGTCTCTGGAATGTCCAACTGATTAATTAATTCGTTATAACGTAGTGCACTTATAATTTTTAAAAATTAATTTTATCAATTAAGTTTTACCTTATATAACTATTTTCTCACTTAGATTATGCATTATAACATATGAAATGTTAATCTTTTGTAAATAAAAAAAAAGATCATTATCCAGCTAAATATCAGTGTTTTCAAAGTCATTTTTGGGGTGATCCCGAGCATAGCCAAAAACACTCTGAGGCACAAATAAAAGGCATAGTCCATAAAATACAAGCCCTAGAATTTGGAGCGTAATTTGAAGGCATAAAAGAATAAGTTTCGAGTATAAAAATGTAAATCCCAAGCATGAAATTGTACGATCTGGGAATTAATTTGATTTTTATCATTCTAAAAGTATTTTTATTTTTTATTATTGTTGTAATGGCATTTATACTTTATTGATAAGAATCAGTTTACTTGAATGAACAAGCAAATAATGCGAAAGCGAAAATGCGAAGATTATGGATAAGAAATTAAATATAGGCTAAATATGTGAATGCGATAAAATCTCCAAATTTCAAGATTAAGTGCTAAGAATTATAATTGATCTTAGTATTCAAAGTTAGTATATTAAGACTAAATTTGATACTAATAAAGTCAATTCAAGAACTTAGATCAAAAGGTGGTCTAAACCCCTAAAAGAAATTAGAGAAAATAATTAGTATAAGACTAATTACCTTCTTTAATTTACACATAAGAATCAAAGATATCAAATTATGAATTAATCTTACCTCTTAAATGATTGTTTTAGTAAGGTTGTAAGATAAATCCCATGTAGCTATACACAAAGGTGTAAGGAAAGAAACTCTCAATTAATAATAATATTGTCTAATAAAAACAACAAAATTCATCTCTATATATAGGGAAAACCTATCACAAATAACATGAAATTCGAATACTACATTTATAAAAATAATAAATACTAAAATCTAACTAAAAAAACATTAAATCAGAAAGCACGTATAATATAAAATTCTTTTCGAGTTACCTAATGAAAGTAAGGAAAGCGGTGCAAATTTGCACCCAAATTACAAAACTAAAAAAACGACCCCAAATTTGCACCAAAAACTTAGGTGAACTTCAGCCCTTTTTTTATCTCTATGTGGACATGAATTTCAACACTTTTTTGTGCAAGAAGTTTAGTGTCTGCGGCAGATATTATAGTCCTTCTTGGCTCCATATGGGCCTCTCCTCTTGGGCTCTATGTGGCTTCAATCTTACTCTTTTTGAACTTGGACTTGAACCAATGAATACGTATAACACTTAGCTAACTTCTTGTTACAATATTTGGACTCATTCTTAGGCTATTCTTTCATGATAAGCATCCTTTTGGTTTATCTTTGGATAGTTCTTCCACGATAAGCATCTTCTTAATTTTTCATTGAATCCCATCAACCTTTGATAGAAGTATGCCATCGTGGATGCTATCAACTATGCTATTATGTTTTCATATTATAGTAATTTTTCTAAAATATATAAATAAAGAAAGCAACTCTTATAGAAAATTATTTTTTCTAAAATAAATAAATGAAGAAAGCAACTCTCATAAATAGTTTTTTAGTTTATCATGCCTATTAATGGGATAGAGATTCTATAACACTATGTTCCTGAGACAACTTTATCTATATTTAGTATTGCTCTTACACTATTTATTGTTCTCCTTCTTTGAGAATATATAAATAATAACTAGTGCAAATATAGTTGATGGTGGGAAGGTTTATTACACTTGTAGATCGACGATTAAGTGGATGATGATTTCATTTTAAGGATTGTCTTGTCCATTATCATTTATCGTGTTGTTATCTTTCTATCACAAATCGGGCATAGGTCCTGAACGTTTATGGGACCTAGAACCACGAATAGTTCCAAGCTAACCCATGGTACATGCATAACATAAACATACACTAAGAGGAATAAACATAATATAAGGCATAAGTGGAAGTCTAAGATATCATAAAACATCAAAACTGAGACAACAAGTCAAGCAGCTGAATATCTATATATCATGTCTGAAAGCCTCGACTCATACGATGATTTGAAGGGACAAAACCTTTAACTAGCTCTATTAAGTCTAAAAACTGAGCCGACATGAAAAGACATGAATCAAAATAGACTTCCTTAGATTATAAGGACTCACCAAGACAGAGCTGAATTTGGAGCAAGATCGAATCTAGTAGTGGGGCTAAGACTGATCACCTGAACCTATATCATAAGATGATATAGCACAGAAAGTATGTGATCAATACTTTGAATATACTGAGTATGTAGGATAAGAAAAATATGAGAGTAAGGGCAACATGCTAAGAATCATGATCATGAGATAGTCATAAAAACATAAGTTGTTCATCATAATCTGAAGTATAATAACCAAAGTTTTGAAAGTAAAAACATAAATCTTAACATGTTTAAAATCATAAGTAAAGCTCATGAACTGATCAATGGATCAAAAATACTATAAAACATGATATCATAAATCCTGAACATCAACAACATGAAACATGAGGAATAATGGCAGATTCTCATAACCGACATACTCCAAGTGAGCATAATGGAGCCTAACCTGTAACCCTGGTTGGAAGGCTGTCCATACCTTGCCAAAGAAAAGAACCATGAAGGCGTGATATCACTCATGAACCCAATAGTGTAAGGAAGATACTCCAAACTGGCAAGGACTACTTAGGATAGGGGCAAGCGAGACACTCTCAACTGGCGAGGACCACTTATCCTATGATGGCACATAGTTCTGAGACTTGGTTGCACTGACCCCCGGTCTACTCAATGTTAAATACAACTCCCAAAATCATATATAGTGCTCATATCATAATGTGAAACATGGGTTTTGCATGTAATAGTTTAAATTTATGGTGAATACATAGATTCCGTGAAATACGTGAACTAGCCAAAAAAATAATTGTTGAACATTACTGCCATGAAATATAACTTGAAATTCATGCATACTTAAGTAATTCTTCATAGCTTGAAAATAGAGATCATGAGAGCTTTTCTATTAAAATCATGTAATCATAATCATAAATCATAAATCATAGATAGGATCAAACTCATAAGAGATTCATAGAGTTTTGCATAAACAGGGTCTAACCTAAGAAATTCATCAAAATCATAATTGGAGACTTGAAGAAATCGAAATCATGTAATTGAGCTTGGGATTGGGTGTGAGGGTGGAATAAATACCCTATTTATAACCCCACATACCTGGCTTGAGGAGTTCTTGACTTGATTTAGAAACAAGAGATTTAAGAAGAGGAATCCTAGCTTTTCCTTGAGAATCCTTGAGAGTTTGATTTCCAACTTAAAGTGTTTGAAAAGAATGAGGGTTTAGGCTAAGTATAATTCCCTAATAATCCCCTTAGGAAACCTGTCACGCCCCGCCTTGGGGGGTATGACTGGCACCTGGTGCCCTAGTAGGACCTGGACTGCTAACTGGTGAGCCTAGGCACGTCTGGTGCCTGGGTAGCT
>JACEIK010016740.1:0-14642 GCA_018107945.1 Datura stramonium
AAATCACACTTCCGTACAATTTACATGAGAATGTACACACATTATTGGACAAACAAAGCAAAAGCTATACATTTGAGTATCGATTTGGCATATAAATTTGCCCCTGATCAACTTGCATACTTATTGTTTTACAAAAATTGAAAATGATTAGTATAGTGATTATATCCTAAATTGAGAGGCTCAAGCCCGAGGGGAGCATCGGGGCGAGCGAACATTATTATCGAGTGGCTCATGTCTAAGGTGAGCATACGGACGAGCATACAAGTAGGAGCGGGTGCCACACCGGCACGGTAAATGGATTTCTAGAGTCCTCTGCAGGTCATGACTGGATGGGAAGAAGTGAGACCCTCTGACATGTGCGTACATGATTTGTGTGGTTGAGTGTTAGGGGGAGATGGCGGAGGCGTGTGCCCATCAAGTTGCCCTTGGTTTTGTCGTTTTGTATGTTGTTTTGTAAATTCATTTATATTCATGAGGTTGAATGAGGAACATGCTAAGAGAATGCTTAAAGTACTGTTGATATGATGTGATTTGATAATGAGGATCATGTCTTTATTTTAAGTGTGACTTTGTCACCGTCTGTTAATATTGAGTAGTTTTTGTCGTGATTAACTGTGGACTTGTAAATCTTAGTAGCTGATATGATTGTTGTTTTTTCATTGTACGTGTCGGGTGGATTTATGGAGTATGTGAAATGCTAAACTACTAAATTGACGAACTGCTAAATGGATATACTGAGAGAGTGTAGATATGTCGAATTACTGCCTAAGCAGTACCGCTGCAACAGAATTATTTTTGCTGCATCGAGACCGCTGCCGCAGTCAAGATATTGCTGCAGCGGAAACGATCCAATCCAGTGAGCACACTGGTTGTCCCCTGTGTAGAACTAGTGTATATGAATTTGTGTTGTACTTTCCAAAAATGTTATAGACTAGCCTTATATTATTATTACTCGATATACGTGTTATTATTTAGGTTCAGCTGATGATGCCTATCAGTACCATGTTATGTACTGACCCTACCCCTGCACTTCTTTTATCAGTGTAGAGTTCGAGCCAGGAAGTTCTTCATATCTTCACCTGTAGAGCAAACGTTTCGAAATTGAGAAGGTGAGAATACAAAGTTGCAGTTTATTCTCCTGTTGCAGATGTCTTTTCTTTTCAGACATTGGAAGACTTTATATTCTTTAAGTTGTTAGTTTTCTAAGTATTGTACAACAGACATCTGGTGCAATGACAATCAGGTTCGGGGAATTGGCTTTATTAGTTTTTGGTTTGCGTAGTATATTGGTTGAAGGTTGTCTTAAAGAGTATAACCGTTGATTTCTTCATGAATGTCTTCTTTGGGGGTAGTTTTGGGATTCATTGGTTTTCCCACTAAGGTAGTTTGGGTGTCAATCATGACCATTTAGGGTCGTGACAAATTTAGTATCAGCACCCTAGGTTGTATACCCCGAAAGACTTAAGACCAGACCCGACAGTTGAAATAAAGAAAATAAGAATTTCTGTACTAGGTCACAGGATGAGTCATCCAGTAAATCATGAAGTAACCCAAGAGTCGTTAAGTGACTGATGATGTGTAAGGAAGTTGACTAAGATATTGTGGTTTGGGGGTTTACCATGAGAGAAGGCATGACCCGTGGTCAGGGAAACGAGTCGTTAAGTTGGTCATGGTCAAGAAATCAACATGAATGATTGGATGATTGGCAATGATTCCAATGACTAGTCACCACGAGTTGTGGTGTACCTCATGGTGATTGGCAGAGTGAAGGTTTCCAGTGTTGGAAATGAGAAGTAGGCCATGAGTTGTGGTCATAAGCAACGAATCGTTCAGTCCCTCATTGGGACTGGCAGTGTAATTTTCCTACGAATTTATTAAGGGGTTTTCCATAATTCTTAGATCCTAAGACCTAAACTACGTCATTTTAAGCTCATATAGGTGTGTTTTAAGAGGTTTTAATCATTCTAAACCTATCCCTCTCCATGCATTGAAGCCTATAAGTTTCTAAGGGGGATCAAGCTTAGAATTCATCAAGATCTTCCCTAATTCCTTTGGGCATTCAAGAAGTGTGTGAAATCAGAAGTACCCAGGTATGTAGGGTTATGAATGGGTGCATTCATCCACTCCCATTCCCAATTCCTTCTCAAATTCATGGAAATTCTAAGGTGATGAATCTATGGGGTTTTAACCAAACTTGCGAATTCTCTAAGTATCTATCATGGGTATACTATATTCATGTTTTTAATGTTGAATTCAGATTCATGGGCATATTTTATAATGTTTTCAATTACAATTCATGTTTTCAAGTCTTACAATTATAATGCCCAGTTATGAAAGTTCATGAAAGGTTGAAATTATGATATATGTTTTCAAGTATGATGAGAGGTATATGATGAAAATATAATTTTGAATTACCCATGTTTATATCAATGATTTTCACTATCTAAAGTATGTATAAGTTTGGACAAGCTCATATGATCAAGTATGTTCATGATTTACCTCAATTTCATGTTATTAGCTTACCACATGGTTTTGGAGTCTAGACTCCCACATTTTAGCTTGTGTTATGATTTGAGCCAAGGCTCCTCACATTATGTTTTCAGATTATGCATGTATTATTATGATTCATCTTTGTCACCAGATGATAGTTTAGTTTTGTTGAAAAATGATGGAGAGAAATGAATGTTTTGGGAGTAGTGTCTAGCATCAAGTAGGATAAGGATTCATTCAACCTTGTGCCTCAGAAATATGTTCTAATGTAGGTATGTTCAGATTATTTGGGACCTCCCTTCTGAGCTTTTCCTGCCCTCAAGGGGTCTCCAGCTTGATATCGATATTGTGGTAGTGCCCTTAGCCCTGACAAGGCTTTGGAGGCTCTTTCCACTTGAGTATGATAGTTTGGACCGCATAAGCTCTATCTTGATAATGTCGGTTATATGATGAGTCTCCCATTATTCCTCATAATTTTTAGTTATGCATGTTTATCAATTGTGATTATGTTTTCAGCAGGTTTGGCCCAATGTTCAGTTTTACTTATGATTATTAGTTTCGGCTTTGGGTCATTCGAATCAGTTATGATATTCATTTTCATGTTTAAGTCATGTTTAAGCCTTTCCAGAGCAAAGGATAAATAAGGTGTAATATCACGGTGTGCTCTCGGGCGGGGAAAGCACTCTCTCGAATCATGCAAGCCCTACTCTTAGAATCTTATGATGAAATGTTTTATGATATGCATGATTTATGATTTTTAGTTAGAGGTTTTACTTACCTTGCATACTCGGTACATTCCACGTACTGTTCGTATACTCTATGTTGTATCATTTTATGATACAGGCTCGAACATTCAGGTTCAGTCCCCCCGTTTGCTAGATCCTCAAAATTAGCATCTCTCAGCTAGAGTTGGTGAGTCCTCATCCTTCGAGGACCCTTTTATCAGCTTGTATTCAATATTTTTAGTTTCAGTCTTTAGTGAGTTAGTTGGGACGTTGTTCCATCAACTCGTCAGTATGTAGAGGCTTCTCAGACATAGTATGTATCAGTTTCAGAATAGTGTTACGTATTCAGATGTTTAGATGTTATTGTATTCTAAGTTTTTTGCTATTTTATATGTTAGATTTCCGTATTCATTATGTTGAGCTTAGATGTCATGTTCAATGCATGGGTCAACTTGGAGCCTCTCGGGGTTCTTTGTCCCGTGTCTCGATCCAGGCCTATGCTCGGGTCGTGAAATACTTGGTAGTAGAGCATTAGGTTTTGAAGTGTCCTAGAGTGTCTGAATTCCTTATTAAGTAGAGTCTTTTTCATGAGTGTGGAGCGCACCACACTTATGACGAAGAGGCTATAAAACGTTTTAGGAAACTTCCCTTCTTTCATAATCGATGTCGTGCGATGAAATGTCTCTTTATCCTTCTAATTTGTGCTATATGCATTTTGTGAATCATGGCTCCTCAACGAGTCAACGGAAGAAGAAACAGAAATGGAAATGGCCATGAGAATGGCAATGGAGCTGGGTAACATTAGGACCTCACCATCCCCCGAGGATCATATGCCCGAGCAGGTGTCCCATTTAGAGTTTAGGGCTTCTATCCAAATGTTGGCACAGGCATAAACTGCCCAAGTCAACCAACATGTGGTAGTTCATGTTCCCTATAATGGGAATGCGGTAGCGGCAAGATTCAGGGACTTTCTTAGGATGAACCCTCCAGAGTTTCTCGAATCGAAGTGGATGAGGATCCACGCGTGTTTATTGATAAGAGTTAGAAAATCACCCAGATCATGGGGGTGACGAGGGAAGAGTTCACAAACTTAGCCTCTTATCGATTGAAAGGGGTTACACATATGTAGTTCATATAGTGGAAGGATGGCAGACCAGTCAGAGCAGGTCCCATTGGCTAGGATGAGTTCCTAACAATGTTTTTGGATTGGTTCTTTCCCCGAGAGATGAGGGAGATCAAAGAAGCTGAATTTGTGAACTTGAGGTAGAACAACATGACGGTCCAGGAGTATGCCTTAGAGTTCACCCGTCTATCCAAATATGCACCTGAGATTGTGGCATATCAGTGGGCTTGAGTGAGCCGGTTCATGCATGGGATAGAAGACTATTTGGTCAAAGATTGCCGAACCGCGATGCTTCACTAATTCATTGACTTCTCACGGATTGTTCTATACACCTAGAATATAGAGGCGGTACAGACGACTAAGAAGGAGAGAGAGGCCAAGAGGGACAGGACTGATAGCTTTGGATTCTCCCAACAAAGATCTAGTGGTGGGCACCATCAGCAGTCCCGCTAGAGATCATCAGTCCCAGTGCTGTCAATAGCGAGTGTACCATCCAAATCTAGGCGTGACCATAGGGGATGGGTATCAAGCTCTCGAGGTCAATGGAGTAGATCTGTAGAGCCTAGTATTGCAGTTTGTGACAGATATGGAAGGAGGCACATTGGTCAGTTCTTAGCAGGTACAAGTGNCTCAATTTCGTAGTCATCAGCCTTATTTACATTATCTTGTGAAGCCCAGAAGTATGCTTAGACATTGTCCAGCAGCTAGACAGGGCCATGGTAGAGGCCGAGACCCAGCCACTAGTTCAGCTGCCCCACCAGCACACCCAGTTCAGCAAGCTGCGTCCAGCAGTGCAGGTGGCGGTCAGCGCCAGAAAAGGTTTTATTCCCTTGCATCTCGTCAGGAGCAAAAGGCCTCTCCAG
Source organism: Datura stramonium (assembly GCA_018107945.1). Lineage (NCBI taxonomy): Eukaryota > Viridiplantae > Streptophyta > Magnoliopsida > Solanales > Solanaceae > Datura > Datura stramonium. The sequence continues at coordinate 5,202 of JACEIK010016740.1, forward strand.
ATGTAGTCACTGGTATGTTGCAAGTATTCCACCTTGATGTATATGCTTTGTCAGATCCAGCGGCTACCTTATCTCTTTTTATGCCCTATGTTGCTAGTAGTTTTAGAGTCGGTCCCCAAATCCTATCAGATCCCTTCTGAACCTCTACTCCAATCGGTGAATCAGCTATAGCTCGATGGGCATATAGAAATTGCCCTGTCACAGTCCTTCAGAAGGTCACCTCAGTAGATTTAGTAGAGCTTTTTTTGAAAGATTTTGGTGTTATCTTTGGCATGAATTGGCTACATAGATGTTATGCCTCAGTAAATTATAGAATATCCAGAAGTGTTTCCAAATGATTTTCCAGGAATTCCTCCCGAGCGGGAGATCAACTTTGGTATTGACCTTCTTCCCGATATGCAACCTATATCTACTACTCCTTACATAATGGCTCCAGCTAAACTAAATGAGTAGTCGAAGGACCTCTTAGACAAGAGTTTCATCAGACCTAGCAAATCCCCGTAGGGTGCACCAGTTCTATTTGTCCGGAAGAAGGATGGTTCCCTTCGGATGTGCATTGATTATCGGTAATTGAACAAGGTCACAGTCAAGAACAGGTATCCTCTCCCCAGAATTGATGAATTGTTTGACCAACTTTAGGGTGCCAAGTGTTTCTCAAAGATAGACCTCAAATCCGAGTATCATCAGCTCAATGTTAGGGAGAATGACATTTCGAGGACAACCTTCAAGACTCGGTATGGTCACTATGAGTCTGTAATTATGTCTTATGGACTAACGAATGCTCTTGTAGCTTTTATGGATTTGATGAACGGGTGTTCACTCTATCTTTGGACATGTTCGTGATTGTATTCATAGATGACATTCTTATATACTCTCGGAGCAAAGAGAAGCAGGCTGCTCATTTGAGGGTGGTGCTACAAACTCTTAAGGATCACGAATTGTATGCTAAATTCAAAAAGTGTGAGTTTTGGTTAAACTCGGTAGTAGTTTTGGGTGATGTGGTGTCAAGTGAGGATGTATAGTTGGACTACCAAAAGATTGAAGGGTTGAATAATTGGCCTAGACCAGTGAGTCCTTTGAATATTAGGAGTTTGTTGGGTTTAGTTGGTTACTACAGGAGGTTTGTGGAATGATTTCATCCATTGTGGCACCATTGGCCAAGTTGACCCAGAAGAAAGTGAAGTTTCAATGGTTGGAGGCCTGTGAGAAGAGCTTCTAAGAGTTGAAGACTCGACTCACCTCAGTGCTAGTGTTGACCCTACCTGAGTGTACCACAAGGTTTGTGGTATATTGTGACGCCTCAAGGATCGGCCTTGGTTGTGTATTAATGCAGCACCGTCAGGTTATAGCCTATGATTCCAGGTAGCTTAAAGTCCATGATAAGAACTATCCAAATCACGACCTCGATTTGGTAGCAGTAGTATTTGACTTGATGATTTGGAGAAACTATCTATACGGGGTCCATGTGGATGTGTTTACGGAGCACAATAGCCTATAGTACGTTTTTACCCAGAGGATCAAAATCTATGTTAGAGAAGGTGGTTTGAGCTTCTTAAGATTATGATATGAGTGTCCTTTATCATCCGAGCAAGGCTAATTTGGTGGCAGATGCTCTTAGCAGGCTTTCTATGGAGGGTGTGACGCATGTAGATGAGAAGAGTAAAGAGTTAGTTAAGGATGTGCATCGGCTTGCATGACTAGGAGTTCGTCTTATTGACTCTACGGATAGTAGGGTCATTGTTTAGAATGGATTAGAATCCTCTTTGGTGGTAAAGTCAAGGCTAGTAAAGACGAGGACCTGGTGTTGGTAAAGTTGAAGGAAGCTATTCAAAATCAGAAGGTGGAGGTTTTCTTCAAAAGGGGAGATAGAGTACTATGATATCAGGGTTGTTTTTGTGTACCAGGTGTTGATGACTTGAGGGAGTAGATGTTGCATGAGGCTCATGGTTCCAGATATTCGATACATCCAGGTGCCACCAAAATGTATCGTGACCTTTGGAAAGTTTATTTGTTGAATGACATGAAAAAGGACATAATAGAGTTTATGGCTAAGTGTTTGAATTGTCAACAAGTGAAAGTTGAGCATGAAAGACCTAGAGGTGTGCTTCAAGACACTAGTATTCCTACTTGAAAGTGGGAGGAAATCAATACGGACTTCATTATAGGGTTGCCTCGTACTCGTCGATAGTATGACTCTATTTTGGTTGTGGTAGACAGGTTTACTAAAGAAGCTCATTTCCTATCGGCCAAAACTACCGATTTAATGGAGGCTTATGCCAAATTATACATTCACGAGTTAGTTCAGTTTCATGGAGTGCCCTTGTCCATCATATCAGATAGAGGTACCAAGTTTACCTCCCAATTTTAGAGATCATTTCAGAAGGGACTTGGTACTCAGGTAAAGCTTAGCACAACTTTTCACCGATAAATAGATGGTCAGGCTGAACGAACCATTCATACTCTTGAGGATATGTTGAGAGCATGTGTGATTGATTTCAAGGGTAGTTGAGATGATAATTTACCTCTCATTAAGTTTTCAAATAACAACAACTACCATTCCAGCATTCAAATGGCTCTGTTTGAGGATCTTTATGGGCGGAGGCGTAGATCCCCTATTGGTTAGTCCGAAATCAGTGACACTATGTTGATAGGACTAGATTCAGTTCATGAGGCTATGGAGAAGGTTCATCTTATAAGGGAAAGCTTGAAAATAGCTCAAAGTCACCAGAAGTCCTATAGGATGTGAGGAGAACAGAACTTGAGATTGAAGTTGATGATTGGGTGTTTCTGAAGGTATCTCCCATGAAGGGAGTGATGAGATTCGGAAAGAAGGGAAACTTAGTCCCCGTTGTGTTGGCCCGTGTCGAATTATGAGACGTGTTGGCAAGGTGGCTTATGTGTTGGAGTTGCCCTTAGAATTGGCTTCAGTGCATCCAGTTTTCCATGTGTCACTTTTAAAGAAGTGCATGGGTAATCAAACTTTGGTTGTCCCGATAGAGAGCATAGGTGTAAAGGATAGCCTTAGCTACAAAGAGGTTTCGGTTGAAATACTAGATCGTCAGTTTCGAAAGCTAAGAAATAAGGATTTATCTTCAGTAAAGGTGTTGTGAAGGAACCGGGATATTAAGAGAGCTACATGGGAAGCCGAGGCAGATATGATGGCTAAATACCCGCATCTATTCCCTTCTGACTCAGTTTCAGCTTGAGATATCAGTTTCCACCTTAGTACTCTATTCAGTTTCATGTTTAGTTCATGTGTCCTAATTTCTTTCATGTCAATGAATGTATGTGTGATTCATGAATTCAGTTCAGTCATGTATTTCAGTCCATAGTCAGTCACTCCGTTAGTTTTCAGCTTTAGATGTTCAGTATTTGGTATGAAAATTGCTTTTCCCAGCCTTTAAGTATGTTCATCCACATTCGAGGAAGAATGTTCCCAAGGGGGAGATATTGTAATACCCCGAAAGCCCTAAGACCAGACCCGAGGGTTGAAATGAGTCGTCTAATGACCTGTGAAGTTCGCCACGAGTTGTTAAGTGACTCGTAAGGTGGAAGGGAGTTGTCTAAGATTTCTTAGTTTTGGGGCTGACCACGAGACAAGCCACAACATGGGTTAGAGCAACGAGTCGTTAGGTTGGTCGTGGTCAAGAAGCCGATATGAATGATTGGATGATTGGCAGTGTTCCAAATGACTAGTCACCACGAGTCGTGGTGTCCCTTATGGTGACTGGCAGAGTGAAGGTTTCTAGTGTTGGAAATGATAAGTATGCCACGAGTCGTGGTCATAAGCAACGAATCGTCCAGTCCCTCGTTGGGACTGGCAGTGTAATTTTCTTGCGAATTTATTAATGGTTTTTCTGTAATTCCTAAGCTCCTAATACCTAAACTACGTCATTTTATGCTTAGATTGGAGTGTTTTAAGAGGGTTTAACTCTTTCTAAACCTATCCCTCTCCATGCATGCAAGCCTAGAAGTTCATAAGGGTGATCAAACTTAGAATTCATCAAGTTCTTCCCCAATTCCTTTGGGCATTCAAGAAGGGTGTGAAATCAGAAGTAAGGTATGTAGGGTTATGAATGGATGTATTCATCCACTCCCATGCCCAATTCTTTCTCAAAATTATGGAAATTCTAAGTTGATGAATCTATGGGATTTTAGCCCAACTTGTCAATTCTCTATATATCTATCACGAGTATACTTTATTCATGTTTCTAATGTTGAATTAAGATGCATGGGCATGTTTTATAATGTTTTCAATTACAATTCACATTTTCAAGTCTTACAATTATAATGCCCAGTTATAAAAGTTCATGAAAGGTTGAGATTATGATATATGTTTTCAAGTATGATGAGATGTATATGATGAAAGTATGATTTCGAATTACCCATGTTTATATAAATGATTTTGACTATCTAAAGTATGTATGAGTTTGGGCAAGCCTATATGATCAAGTATGTTCATGATTTACTTCAATTTCATGTTATTAGCTTACCACATGGTTTTAGTGTCTAGACTCCCACTTTCTAGCTTGTGGTATGGTTTGAGCCAAGGCTTCTACGTTATCTTTTCAGATTATGCATGTATTATTATAATTCAGCTTTGTGGCAAGATGACGGTTCAGCTTTGTTGAAAAATAATGGAGAGAAAATGCATATTTTTGGGATTAGTGTCTAGCATCGAGTAGGCTAAGGGTTCAGTCAACCCTGTCCTCAGAACTACGTGCCAATGTAGGTATATTAAGATTATTTGGGACCTCCGTTATGAGCTTTCCCTGCCCCCAAGAGGCCTCCAACTTTATATCAATATCATGGTAGCACCCTTAGCCCTGGCAAGGCATTAGATGGTTCTTCCCACTTGAGTGTGATAGTCGGGACCACGTAAGCTCTATAGTTGTAATATCGGTTATATGACGAGTCTCCTATTGTTCCTCATGATTTTCAGTTATGCATGCTCATCAGTTATGATATTATGTTTTCAGCAGGTTTGGCCTAATGTTCAGTTTTACTTATGTCTATCAGTTTCATCTTTTGGTCATTTGAATCAGTTATGATATTCAGATCATGTTTAATTCATGTTTTCAGATACTAGCATGCAAGGCCTACTTTCAGAATCTTATGATGAAATGTTTTATGATATGCATGATTTCTTATTCTTACTAACTTAGTGGTTTTAGTTACCTTCCATACTCAATACATTCCATGTACTGACCATATACACTATACTGTATCGTTTTATGATACAGGCTTGGACATTCAGGTTCAGTTCCGCCATTAGCCAAATCCTCAGAATTAGCATCTCCTAGCTAGAGTTGGTGAGTCCTCATCCTTTGACGACCCTTTTATCAGCTTGTATTCAATATTTTTAGTTTCAGTCTTTAGTGAGTTAGTTGGTGTCTAGTCTCATCAACTCGTCAGTATGTAGAGGTTTATTAGACATAGTATGTATTCGGCTTCAGATCAGTTTTACGTATTCAGATGTTTAGATGCTATTGTATTCAAATATTTCCGCTATTTTATATGTTATATTTCCGCATTCATTATGTTGAGCTTCCATGTCATGTTCATGCCATGGGTCGACTTGGAGTCTCTCGGGGTTCTTTGTCCCGTGTCTCAATCTGAGCCTATGCTCGGGTCCTGGCATAGGTTTGTTGATCTCATTGCACTAAGATGGGTCTAGTAGAGTCTCGCGGATCAGTGAGGAGATGTACGTAACTTAAATTCGAGAGGATGTAGGACTTTAGGAAAACTCCATTCTTCTTTCCCTTCGTGCGACTACTTGATTTCAATTGGTATCCTGTGATCCAAATTGGTATTTAACAAGTTTCTCTTCTTTCTTTTGCAGATGGTGAGAACACGCACCAATAGTAACAGAGATGTAGCACCCAAGCCAGCAGTGGTAGCCACAGTTTGTGGTAGAGGAAGGGGCAGAGGTCGTGGCCGGAGAACCGCTACGGCTAGAGGAGGGGCTCGTGCTCCTGCTCTGGTCAAGGAGAGGTTTGCATCTCTCATGCCACCAGCATTGCAGGAGCGGGTGGCTATTAAGGTCAAGGTTCCGACGCAGGGAGAAGCTCCTGCCGCGCCAGCATCTTCAGAGGTCCTAGCTTAGGTCCTCAACCTTCTAAGCAGCCTTTTGGGCACTGGAGCAGCACCAGCAAGCTTTGGCTCCATGGATTGATGATATATCTAAGGCTGTTATGTTTCTGAGGCCAGTAGCAGGACCAGTGATGACAGGGTAGGAGCATGACTTGTTTTGGAGGTTCACCAAGATGAAGCCTCCCACCTTCTATGACACAGAGTCAGAGGACGCCTATGTGTTTATCCTAGATTGTCACGAGAGGCTCCATAAGATGGGGGCGGTGTAGAATTATGGTGTAGAGTTGGTCACCTTCCAACTGATGGATGCAAAGATCTGGTGGAGGGATTTCATGGAGTGCAAACTAGTAAGGTCACCACCATTGACTTGGACCCAGTTCTACTCCATGTTCTTGAATAAATATGTACTCTACACTCTGAGGGATAGGAGACGGGATGAGTTCACCACCATTGAGCAGGGGAGCTCATCTATTGTTATATATGAGGTTCGATTTCACTCCCTGTCCAAGTATGCTCAACCATTACTGCCCACCAAGGAGGAGAGGATCAGGTGGTTTGTTAAAGTCCTGAATATGGGTCTTCAAGTACCAGTTCTTTAGATGATCTCCTCAGTTAAGACCTTTCAGGAGGTGGTAGAGTATGTGAAATTAGTTGAAGGGGTGAGACAGGAGGGTAATGCGAGAAATGTCAAGAAGAAGGCTCGGAGAGCAGGTTCTTTCAATGGTTCTTATGCGAAGGTTCCGGCAGCACAAGGCTTCTCTGGGTTCCCTATTCATTCATCCATGTAGGTGTCAGCCGAAGGTCCGCCAAGGATAGCTCCACAACCGTCAGGTATAGTTGGGGTTACTCAGATGGTCCGTTCTAATTTTGGGGCTCGTCCTATTTCTTCTGTTCCAACTTAGAGACCAGTTATTGAGAAGGTCTGTCATGAGTGTGGCAAGTATGGACACATACATAGATGGTGCCCCAGGTTTGGACAGGGCGGGTAGATTATTCCTCACCCAGCTCCTCGAGCTCCAACCCCTTCCGGGAGGGGAGATAGTGTATTCAGTACAGATCATCCACGGCTGAGACAAGGTGGTCAATCAGCCATTAGAGGTGGTGTTCAGTAGGGTAGGGCACGTTCTCGGGTGGGTATGGTGGCACAACCCAACCAGGATGGTTCTCAGGCTGGTAACCATGCCCACTTTTATTCTTTTCCAGGTAGACCATAGACAGAGGCTTCAGACGTCGTCATTAAAAGTTTTTTTTTGTTTGTGACCAAGTGTCTTTGGCATTGCTCGACCCGAGCTCTACATTTTTTATGTGTCTGCTTATTTCTCTTTTGGTTTGGATCTTGTTTATAATGTTCTTAATACCCCTATTAGTGTGTCTACTCCTATTGGGAATTTTGTGTAAGGGGATAGGGTTGTTCGTGATTGCATTGTTGATTTCATGGGATTTGACACTCTAGCAGATTTAGTGATTTTAGACAAGGTTGATTTTGATATAATTTTGGGAATGAGCTGGTTGTCCCATTATACTTTCATCCTAGATTGCTATGCTAAGACCATCACTATATTGGGTCCAGAGTCGTCTAGATAGGAGTTGAAAGGGAATTGTAGCCCTGCTCCTAAGAAACTTATTTTTTATATTCGTGTTTGTAACTTGATAGAGCAGGGTTGTTCAACGTATCTAGAGAATATTTGGGACACTAGTTCAGAGGGTCCTTCCATAGAGTCACTCTCGGTTGTTTGTGAGTTCTTAGAGGTGTTCCCAGCAGATTTTCCTGGCATGCTGCCGGACCATGACATAGATTTTTGTATAGACTTGAAACAAAGAACCTAACCCATTTCTCTTCCTCCATATAGAATAGCACCTGCTTAGTTGAGAAAACTGAAGTAGCAGTTGCAGGATGTTACGACCCAAACATAGGCCCGGATCGAGACACGGGACAAGGAGCCCCAAGCAACTCCAAGTCGACCCATGGCATGAACATACATCTAACTCAATCAAATAAAGTGGAAGAATTAACATAATAAACATAGAGGAAGTGTAGCATAACATATAATCCAAAAATATAACATAAGTCTGAAGCTGAATACAATCTATTATCTGAAAAGCCTCTAAGTCTGATGAGCTGATGGGACAAGACCCCAACAGACTCTCTAAGTTTGAAACTGAAATTACGAAAACATAACTAAATAAAAGAGGGGCCCTCAATAGATGAGGACTCACCAACAGAGACTGATGCTAACTTCGAAAGCTGGCTAGTGGTGTGGCTGAGTCTGAAGACTGGAGCTTGTATCATGAAACGATGCAACATAGAGTATGCGGTCAGTACGTGGAATGTACCAAGTATGCAAGGTAAGTAAAACCGCTTAAATAATTAAAATCATTTAAAACATGCATAATATAAAAACATAATCATGATAAGAATCGGAGAGTAGGACATGCATGCTATTTTCTGAAATCATGATCTAAACATAACATAACATCATAACTGAATTGAATGACCCAAAGCTGAAATTTCATAACCATATGTGAAACTGAACATTAGGTCAAACCTGCTTTAGAACATATTCTTTAGAACATATACATACATATATATATATATATATATATATATATCATGAGTGATAGACATGCATAACTGAAATCATGAGGAACAATGGGAGACTTGTCATATAACAGACATTACCACGATAGAGCTTACGTGGTTCGAACTATCACCACTCAAATGGGTAGAGTCGTCCAAAGCTTTGCCAAGGCTAAGAACGATACCATGATATCAATATCAAGCTCGAGGCCCAATCGGGGTAGGGCATAGCTCACAAGAGAGGTCCCAAAGCATATATGATATGTATAAACCTACATTGGCTCGTAGTTCTGAGGCATAGGGTTGATCCACTAGTAGCCTACTCGGTGCTAGAAACTACTCCCAAAAACATATATATGCTCTCCATCATTTTTCGACAAAGCTTACCATCATCTATTGACGAAGCTTAATAATCAAATACATATCAAATCTAAAATCATATATGAGGATCTTTAGCTTAAACAATACCACAAGTTGAACATAATTGGGAGTCTTAACTCCAAAATCATGTGGTAAACGTAATTCATGAAATCATAAATCATACTTGAACATATGGGCATCGCCCGATACTTTAACCATGCTAGAAAATACTTGATTCATTTGAAAACATGATTATAAGTATGGATAACTTTTAAACATGCTTTTCATCAATAATATCTCATCATACTTGAACATTTATCATAAATCTCAACTTTCACGAACTTCTCATAAATGGGCATTTTAATTTATAAAGCTTGAAAACATGATTATAATCGAAAATAATGTAAAAC
>JACEIK010016741.1:0-14641 GCA_018107945.1 Datura stramonium
CCCATGGAATTTGAATAACATAATTCATGACTTCGATCGAAATTGGGCATGGGTGGGGAAGAATTCCACCCATTTTAGAACCCTACATACCTGGGAATAGATGTACTTGAGGTTTCTTGAACACCCACCAAGAAATTTAAAGAAAATTTGGGAAAGAAGGCCTTGAATCTTCCAAAACCTCTCTAAAATCTTTGCATGAGAATGGGCATGCAATGGGGACTTAACTCCTCTTATCACATTCAAAAATTACCCAAAACGATGTAGTTTAGGCCTTAGGAACTTAGGAAGTTACGAAAACACCCTCATTAAAATGCAGGGAGTTTCTGGTCACCAGTCCTCACGAGGGACCTAACGGGTCGTTGCCACAGGGCAAAACTCATTGCCTCGATCCGTTGAGTCCACTACCAAAAACTCCTAGGGACCCCACGGGGGACTTCACGACTCATGAGGTCAGACCGCGACTCGTGGTCACCTTTCGTGGCCTACACTGCCCATCCCATCTTGCCAAACCTCCAGGGTTGACCACGGATGACCTCACGAGTCGTGAGGTCTGACCACGACTCGTTGTCTGGCCCATGGCCTCCTCACTCAAACTTTGCCAAACCAAGCTGACGACGAGTCACTTCACGACTCATGGTCACTCCTAACAACTCACCTCACTAGTCATTCTGTGACCTGGTGCGAATTTTCAATTTTTCTGTATTTTCAATTTCGGGTCTGATCCTTGGGTTCCCAGGGTATAACAATATCTCCCCCTAGGGAGCATTCATCCTCGAATGTTAGAAACATGCAGAAAACTCAGAAACAAGCTATCACCATATACAATTACTAGTTATTTAAGTCGAAAACTGTCGGAATGACTACCTCCGAAAGGAACTACATAGCTAAACTGAATTAAGACATCAAATACATTTACCATATCATAAAACAAACTTGTACACATGAACTAAACGGGAGAAGCTAATTAAAGGTTTAGGGCAAAACTGATACCTCAAACTGAAACTGAGCCGGTAGGGAACAAATGAGGGTATTTAGCTATCATATCCGCTTCGGCTTACCACGTAGCTCCCTCAACATGCTGATTCCTCCATAATACTTTAGCTGAAGCTACTTTTTTATTCCTTAGCTTATAGAGTTAACGATCTAAGATTTCCACCGGAATTTCTTCATAACTGAGGTTGTCCTTCACTCCAATGCTATCTACCAAAACTACCAAGGCAGGATCACCCAAGCATTTCTTCAAAAGTTACACACGAAAGATGGGATGTACCGAAGATAGCTCCTGAGGCAAGTTCAACTCATACGCCACCTTGCCAACTCTCCTCAAAACTCGGTAGGGACCAACATAGCGGGGATTGAGTTTACCCTTCCTTATGAACCACATGACTCCCTTCATGGGAGATACCTTTAGAAATACCCAGTTGTCCACATCAAACTCCAAATCTCTTCACCTCACATCAGCATACGATTTCTGATGACTTTGAGCAGTTTTCAATCGGTCCCTTATCAATTGAACCTTCACCATCGCCTCATGAACCGAATCTGGGCCTATCATGGCTGCCTCACCAACCTCAAACCATCTGATGGGAGATCTACACCTCCGCCTGTAAAGAGCCTCATACGGTGCCATTTGGATACTAGAGTGGTAACTGTTGTTATAAACAAACTGGATTAAGGGAAAATGATCATCCCAACTACCTTCGCAATCCGTAACGCATGCCCTCAACATATCCTCAAGGGTCTGAATTGTTCGTTCTGCTTGGCCGTCTTTTTGCGGATGGAAGGTTGTACTGAGCTTAATTTGCGTCCCAAGTCCTTTTTGAAAAGAATGCCAGAATTGAGATGTAAACTGAGTACCTCGGTTTGAAATAATAGATAATGGAATTCCATGAAGTCAAACTAACTCCCGAATATACAACTTAGCATAATCCTCCGCTGAATCCGTGGTCTTGACAAGTAGGAAGTGTGCCATCTTAGTTAGCCTATCCACCACCACCCAAATGGAGTCATAGCGTCGACGAGTATGAGGTAGGCCTGTAACAAAGTCCATATTAATCTCTCCCCACTTCCAAATAGGGATGTTGATATCCTAAAGCATGCCTCTCGGCCTTTGATGTTTGACTTTCACTTGCTGGCAGTTTGGGAATTTTTCTACGAACTCTGTAATATCTTTCTTCATACCATCCCACCAATAGATTTCTCACAAATCCCGATACATTTTTGTGGATCCTAGATGAATAGAATATCTGGTACCATGTGCCTCATGTAATATCCGAACTCTCAAATTATCAACGTCTGGAACACATAGTCGACCCTGGTATCGTAGCACACCATCTACCTCCTTAGGAAAAGACCTCCACCTTTTGACTCCGCACCGCCTCCTTTAGCTTACTCAATATTGGATCCTCATCTTGCCTAGATTTAACATCAACCACCAAGGACGATTCTAACCCATTATGTACAACAACACCGTCATTTTTCGAATCGATCAACCTAACTCCCAGCCTTGCAAGTCGGTGGATATCCCTCACTAACTCCTTCTTTCCCTCATCCACGTGGGACACTCTTTCCATAGAGAGTCTACTAAGAACATCCGCAACCACATTAGCCTTGCCCGGGTGGTAAAGGACACTCATGTCATAGTCCTTAAGTAACTACAACCACCTTCTTTGCCAAAGATTTAGGTCTTTCTGTGTGAACACGTATTGCAAGCTCTTGTGATCCGTAAATACATCCACATGGACCCCATACAAGTAATGCTGCCATATCTTCAATGCAAACACCACCGCGGCCAACTCAAGATCATGGGTCGGGTAATTCTTTCCATGGACCTTCAGCTGTCTCGAGGCATATGCTATTACCTTCCCACGCTGCATCAACACACATCCCAGTCCGACTCTCGAAGCATAACAATAGACAACAAAGCCATTGGTACCCTCGAGTAATGTCAACACTGGTGCTGAAGTAAATCGGGTCTTTAACTCTTGGAAGCTTTTCTCACAAGCATTCGCCATTGGAATTTCACCTTTTTCAAAGTCAACTTGGTCAGAGGTGTTGCAATAGATGAGAAACCCTTCACAAACCTTCTATAATAACCTGCTAGGCCCAAGAAACTCTAAATTTCTAAAGGATTCACCGGTCTGGGCCAATTCTTCACCGCCTCTGTCTTTTGGGAATCTACCCTTATGCCTTCTCTTGATACAAAATGACCCAAAAATGCTACCGAGTTCAGCTAAAATTCACACTTGCTAAACTTTGAATACAGCTAACGATCCTTGAGGGTTTGCAGCACTATTCTCAAATGAGTGGCATGCTCCTCCTCGCTCCGATTGTATATAAGAATGTCGTCAATGAACACGATCACGAACATATCAAAATATCGTTTGAACACCCTGTTCATCAGGGTCCATAAAAGCTGTAGGAGCATTGGTTAGCCCAAAATACATAAAAACAAATTCGTAGTGACCATACCGAGTCCTAAAAGCGGTCTTCAAGATGTCACTCTCCCAAATTCTACGCTAATGATACCCGGACCTGAGATTGATATTGGAAAAGAACTTGGCACCCTGAAGCTGGTCACACAAATCATCGATCCTGGGTTAGGGGTACCTGTTCTTGATGGTAACCTTGTTCAACTGTCGGTAGTCAATACACATGTGAAGGGAATCATCCTTCTTTCGAACAAATAGAACTGGTGCACCCCATGGAGAATGGCTTGGTCTAATGAAGCCCTTGTCCAACAAATCCTTTAACTAATCCTTCAATTCCTTTAGCTCGACTGGAGCCATCCTATGAGGAGGGATAGAAATAGGTTGCATATCTGGCAACAGATCAATATCAAAATCAATTTCCCTTTCAGAGGAACACCTAGCTAATCCTCGGGAAACACCTCCAGGTATTCGCACACCACCGGAACTGAATTAATAGTCGGGGTCTCAGACTCTACATCCTTAACCCCAAGTAGGTGATACATGCAACCCTTAGAGATCATCTTTCTATCCTTAAGATAGGAAATAAACCGACCTTCTGGCACCGCCGAACTACCCTTCCACTCCAAAACTGGCTCACCCAGAAAATGAAACTCCACGGTATGGGTCCTACAATTAATCGAGGCATAACATGCAAACAACCAATCCATACAAGGAATAACATCAAAGTCAGTCATGGATAACTTTACCAAATCTGCGGAGGTAACCTTATGCAACACAGTAATGGGGCAACCTCTATATACCCGCCTAGCTACAACTAAATCACCGACTGGGGTAGAAACAGAGAATGGTTCTAACAGAATTTCAGGACTAACTCCAAAACTACTAGCAATGTAAGGAGTCACGAAAGACAATGTAGCTCCCGGGTCTATCAAGGCATAGACATAAATATGAAAGACAAGCAACATACCAGTGACCACATCTGGCGAAGTCTCCTACTCCTGGCACGAGGCTAGGGCATTGAATTGGTTTTGGCACTGACCGCCTCCTCTACTAGTAGATGCTCCTTGTGGAGCTGAATGGGCTGGGGCTACTGCTGCCCTGGTGGTCTGTGCATGACCCCTATCATCACCCTGTCTAGCATATGGGCACGCTCGGCGCATGTGGCCAGGTCTACCACACCCAATATAGACATCTGAACCGAGCAGGCACTCCTAGTGTGACTCTTGTCGCACTTCCCGTAGGCTAGAGAGGTACATTCTAACTGAGTGCCCCTCTGATCCCTCGACCCTGGAGCCCTGCTTCTCTGATCAGCCCTGGGTCTAGATGGAACACTAGCCAATGATGGTGCTGGGGCTAGTGACCTCTGCTGAAACTATGTACGGTAGCCACCGCCAGACCTTTGATGTGAAAACCCACGACTATCCGTTTGAGCCCTCTTTGCCTCCCACTCCCTCGCATGAGCCGCCTCCATCTGCTGGGCGTATAACACTATGCGAGGAAAGTCCATATCCTGGTGGAGCATAACATTCCTAGAATCCTTGTCTAAATAACTGGCTACACCATTAACAAATTGACTCACCCGCGCCCTCTGATCCATCACCAACTCTGGGGAATATTTCAACAAATGAGTAAACTCAAGCGAATATTCCAGCACTGACATCTTTCCTTGCTTGAGGTTAACAAACTAAGCTTCTTTCAACTCCCTCATTTCCCAAGGGAAGAATCTGTCAAGAAAATCCAAGTGAAACTCATCCTAGCTAATAGGGCCCGCTCTCGCTGCCCTGTTGTCCTTCTATTTCTTGTACAAAATATGAGCGAGCTCCTTTAGCTGATAAGAGTCAAAGTCCACACACTCCCCATTTGTCACTCCCATAACCTGAGTGACCTTCCGTATCCCCTCAATGAACTCGTGTGGATCCTCATCCACCTTAGTTTGTTAACCTCATCCACTCATATTTGAGGAGATCATTATCATAACATTACAACCCACAGTAGCACGTGGTTATGAGATACCGACGTAGTCCTTTGAACGCCGGGCTGCTCGGTGCTAGACACGGCTCCCAAAAACATGCATATAGGCTCATGCATAAACCATTCACATCATGCATAAAATTCATTGCCTAAGATATAACATTTATCATAGTGGATACACTTTAAAACATGCTTAGCCAAGAATCAAGGCCCTTTTTATCGACCGACATCATAAATCAATAAATCATGAAATTCGTTTCCTAATTTATAAATCATTCTTCATCATGTGGGCATTTACAATACTTCATCATACTCAATTTCTTCAAAAATGTGCTCATAAACATGGGTAACTTGGATTCCTGCATTTTCATGATCAATAAACTCAAAATAATGAATATTCATCACAAATCATAACTTCCATGAACTTCTATAAATGGGCAATTTGGATTTTAAAAAGATTGAAACATGAATTAAAAGGAACAATAATAAAACCTTCCCATCATGCATATTTCTATGAATAAAACTCAAATAAAACATACCCATAAAGAGAAATCACATTGACATGCTTTGGGTAAAACCCCATGAAATTTGAATAAGAGAATTCATGACTTCAATCGAAATTGGGCATGGTTGGGGAAGAATTCCACCCATTTTAGAACCCTACATACCTGGGAATAGATGGAGTTGAGGTTTCATGAACACCCACCAAGAAATTTGAAGAAAATTTGGGGAAGAAGGCCTTGAATCTTCCAAAATCTCTGCATGAGAATGAGCATGCAATGGGGACTTAACTACTCTTATCACACTCAACAATTATCAAAAACGACATAGTTTAGGCCTTAGGGACTTAGGAAGTTACGAAAACACCCTCATTAAAATACAGGAAATTTCTGGTCGCCAGTCCTCACGAGGGACCTAACGGGTCGTTGCCACAGGGCACGACTCGTTGCCCCGATCCATTGAGTCCACTTCCCAAAACTCCTAGGGACCCTATGAGATACTTCACGAGTGGTAAGATCATACCACGACACGTGGTCACCTTCCGTGGCCTACACTACCCATCCCCATCTTGCCAAATCTCCAAGGTTGACCACGGGTAACCTCACAAGTCCTGAGGTTTGACCACGACTCGTGGTCAGGCCTGTGGTCTCCTCAATCAATCATTTCCAAACCAAGCTGACCACGAGTCACTTAACGAATCAGGATCACTCCTAACGACTCACCTCACGAGTCATTCGGTGACCTGGTGTGAATTTTTAGTTTTTCCTCGTTTTGACTTCCAGGTCTGATTCTTGGGTTCCCGGGGTATAACATTTGACCCAATGTACAGTTTTACTTATGATTATCCGATTTCAGCTTTGTGTGATTCGATTCAGTTATGATGTTCAGTTATGTTCAGATCATGATTTCAGAAAATAGCATGCAAGCCCTACTCTCATATTCTTATCTTGATCATGTTTTATACTATGCATGTGTTAATTGATTTACTTATTTAAGCGGTTTTACATATCTTGCATACTCGGTATATTCCACGTACTAACCACATACACTATACTGTATTATTTTATCATACAAGCTCCGATCTCCAGACTCAGCCCCATCATTAATCAGCTTCCGAAGCTAGCATCCACCTTCAATGGTGAGTCCTCATCTCCCAAGGACCATTCATTAGTAGATATCTTTGTATTTTCAGTTTCCAGACTTGTAAAGTTAGTTGGGGGTGTTGTCCCATCAGCCCATCAGATATGTTAGAGGCTTTTAGACTGTATGTAGTAATCAGCTTGTCATGTATTATGTGAATTCTGGATCTGATGTTATATTATGATTAGACCTCTGTTATGTTCATTCTGTTATGTCTTCCACTTTATTTGATTGAGTTAGATGTATATTCATGCTATAGGTTGACCTGGAGTCTCTCAGGGCTCCTTGTCCTGTGTCTCGATCCGGGCCTATGTTTGGGTTGTGATAGTGCTCCTACTCCAGTTAGGGAGAGGTCTGCATATCCAGTGCCACCAATAGTACAGGAGCGGGTGGCAGCTGAGGTCGAGGTCCCGATGCGGGTAAAAGCTCCTGTCGTGCCAGCGTCGTCGTCGGTCCTAGCTCAGGTACTCAACCTTCTGAGTGGCCTTGTGGGCATCGGGGCAATGCCAACAACTCTAACAGGATAGCAGTCAGGAATTCATCATACAGCTGTTATGGCCCCGTGGATTGATGACATATCGGAGGCTATAGTATTTCCGAGGCTAGTGGTAGGACCGGTGATGACGGGAGAAGAGTATGACTTATTTTGGAGGTTCACCAAGATGAAGCCTCCCACCTTCTACGGCACAAAAGTAGAGGACTCCTATGAATTCAACATAGGTTTTCATGAGAGGCTCCATAAGATGGGGGCGGTGGAGAAGTATGGTGTTGAGTTCGTCACCTTCCGTCTAATGGGTGATACAAAGCTCTAGTGGAGGTCCTTTGTGGAGTGCAGACCGGCATGGTCACCACCCTTGTCGTGGACCTAATTCTACTCCACATTCCTGGAGAAATATGTTCCCAGCACTCTAAGGGATAGGAGACAGGATGAGTTCACCACCATTGAGCAGGAGAGCTCATCAGTTGCTACATATGAGACCCGATTTTACTCCTTCTCCAGATATGCTCTACCTTATCACCCACCAAGGAGGAGAGGATCAGGCGATTTGTTAAAGGCCTGAACGTAGGTCTCCAGGTACTAACTCTACAGATGGTCTCTTCGGGTAAGACTTTTCAAGAGGTGATAGAGTATGTTAAGTTAGTTGAAGGGGTGAGGCAGGAGGGTTATGCTAGAAATGGCGAGAAGAAGGCTCGGAGAGTTGGTTCTTTCGGTGGTTCTTATGTGAAGGCTTCAACACCCCAGGGTTTATCTGGGTGCCCTATTCAGTCTGTCATGCAGGTATCATCCGGAGGTCCACCATGGACAGCTCAGCGACCGTTAAGTGCAGTTAGGGGTACTCAGATGGTTTGTTGTGATTTTGGGGCTCGTCCTATTTCTTCTATTCCAACTCAGAGATCAGTTATTGAGAAGGTCTTCCATGAGTATGGTTAGTATGGACACATCTACAAATGGTGCCCCAGGTTCAGACAGGGCGGGCAGATTGTTCCTCATCCAGCTCTTCGAGCTCCGGTCTCTACCGGAAGAGGAAGTAGTGATTTCAGTCAGGATCGTGCACAGCTAGGACGAGGTGGTCTGCCGGCTACTAGAGGTGGTATTTAGTAGGGCAGAGGACGTGCTCAGGTAGGTAGGTGTGGCACTTAGGCAGGTAGAGGGGTGGCACAACCCAACCAGGGCGGTTCTCATGCTGGTAACCAGGCTCATTTCTATTCTTTTCCTAGTAGACAGGAGGTAAAGTCTTCAGACACCGTAAGCATAGGTATGATATTACGTTGTTTGACCCGGGCTCTACATTCTCTTATGTGTCTACTTATTTTTCTTTTGGTATGAATCTTGTGTATGATATGCTTAATACTCCTATCCGTGTGTCTACTCCTGTTGGGGATTCTGTTTTAGTGTATAGTGTTGTCATGATTGCATTGTTGAATTCATGGGATTTGACACTCTGGCGGACCTAGTGATCTTAGACATGGTTGATTTTGATATAATATTGGGAATGAGTTTGTTGTCCCCTTACCATGCCATTCTAGATTGCTACACTAAGATGGTCACTATATTGGGTCCAGGGTCATCTAGGTTGGAGTTGAAAGGGAATTGTAGCCCTTCTCCTAAGGAACTTATTTCTTATATTCGTGCCCGTAAGTTGATAGAATAGAGTTGTTTAGCATATTTTGTGCATGTTCGGGGCACTATTTCAAAGGGTCCCTCCATAGAGTCTGTCCCTGTTGTTTGTGAGTTCTTAGAGGTATTCCCTATAGATTTGCCCGGCATGGCGCCAAATCATGACATAGAATTTCTGTATAGACTTGGAACCAAGTACTCGACCCATTTCTATTCCTCCATACTGAATGACACCTACTGAGTTGAGAGAACAAAAGGAGCAGTTGTAGGAGTTTCTCAATAAAGGATTCATTATACCGAATGTATCATCGTGGGGTGCCCCAATTCTATTTTTAAAGAAGAAGGATGGTAGTATGCAGATGCGCATCGACTACCGCTAGTTGAACAAGGTAACTATTTGGAATAAGTACCCTCTTCCTCGAATAGATGATCTGTTTTGACCAGTTACGGGGAGCAACTATATTTTCAAAGATTGATTTGAGGTCCAGTTATCACCAGTTGAAAATTTGAGCCGAAGATATTCCCAGAACAGCCTTCCAGACCAGGTATGGGCGTTATGAGTTTCTGGTCATGTTATTCAGACTCACCAATGCTTTGGCTGCGATCATGAGCCTGATGAATGGTATTTCAAACCTTACCTAAATTCCTTTATTATTGTGTTTATTGATGATTTCTTGGTGTATTCTAAGACCAAGAAGGAGCACAAAAATCATTTAAGGATTGTGTTAGGATTACCGAGGGAGAAGCATTTGTATGCCAAATTCACCAAGTGCAAGTTTTTTGTTGAAGTCAGTGTCCTTTATGGGTCATATGGTTTCTAAGGTGGGAATCCGAGTTGATCCACATAAGGTGGAGGTGGTCAGGAACTGGTAAAAGCCAACTAATGTGATAGAAATTCGATGTTTTGTGGGGCTAGCTAGTTACTAACGTTGGTTCGTGAAAGGATTTGCCTCCATCACTTTGGCATTGACCAAGTTGACACAAAATGATGTGCCCTTCCAGTGGTTAGAGGAATGTGAAGAGACCATTCAAAAACTCAAGACTCTGCTAACCACAAAACCTAAGATGGTGTTGCCTATAGAAGGTAAAGATTTTGTTATGTATTGTAATGCATTACGGTCTGTGTTGGGTGTTGTGTTGATGCAGGAAGGAAGGGTTATCGCGTATGCCTCAAGAAAGCTGAAGATACATGAAAAGAACTACCTCGTGCATGATCTAGAGCTAGCAGTGGTGGTGTTCGCACTGAAAATTTGGAGGCACCATATGTATGGAGCTCGATGTAAGGTGTTCATGGATCATAGTAGCTTACAGTATGTATTCTCCCAGAAAGATCTCAATTTGAGGCAGAGGAGATGGATGCAACTGCTTAAGGATTATGACATAACCATCTTGTACCACCCAGGAAAGGCCAATGTGGTGGTAGACGCGTTGTGTAGGAAGATGGCGAGCATGGGAAGTCTGGCTTTCTTGGAGGCTACTCAATGGCCGATGGACAGGGAAGTCTAGACCATGGCAAACAACGTAGTGAGATTGTTGCTGACCAAAACTGGTGGGGTGTTAGCTAACCTGGAGGCTAAATCCTCACTGTTAGAGGAAATCAAAACCAAATAGTTTAAAGATGAAAAGCTAGGTAAGATCAAAGATAAAGTCCTACAGGAAGAAGCCAAGGAAGAAGTGTTAGATGATGAAGGGGTCTTGAGAATAAAGAGGCACTGTGTGTTCCCCAAGTTGGTGAGCTAATTAAAACTCTCTTGGAAGAAGGCCACAACTCGAGGTACTCCATTCACCCTGGAGTCACGAAGATGTACCATGATCTAAAACAACATTATCGGTGGGTTAGGATGAAGAGAGAAATTTTGGACTACGTGGCCCAGTGTTTAAATTATTGTAGGTGAAGAACGAACACCAAAAGCCTGGAGGAGTACTTCAATGAATTCCTATCCCCCAGTGGAAATTGTAGAGGATAGATATGGACTTTGTGGTTGGTCTTCCCAAGAATTTGGGGAAGTTTGACTCAATTTGGGTCATAGTGGATAGGTTGACCAAGGCTGCTCAAGTCTTTCGGTCTAGGTGACTTACAATGTGGAGAAATTAGCCAAGCTATATATAAAGGAGGTTATTCGGTTACATGGGGTGTCTGTTTCAATTTTATTGGATAGGGGCACTCAGTTTACTTCTCATTTTTAGAGGACCTTGCAGGCCGAGTTGGGTACGAGGTTGGACTTGAGAACAACCTTTAATCCTCAAACAAACGGACAATCAAAAGGGAATAATCAAGTATTTGAGGACATGCTCCGGGTGTGTGTGATATATTTTGGGGGTCATTTGGAAAAATTCTTACCCTTAGTAGAGTTTTCTTATAACAATAGCTACCACTCGAGCATTGGTATGGCACCTTTTGAAACCTTGTATAGGAGAAAGTGAAGGTCTCTAATTGGGTGGTTTGAAGAATTTGAGGTGAGGCCTTGGGGCCAGATTTATTAAACGAGTCCTCGGAAAAAGTTCGAACAATTCAGGACCGTCTGGTAGCTACTCAGAGTCGGAAAAAGCAATACGTAGACAAGAAAGTCAGGGAAATGGAGTTCATGGAAAGAGAGCAAGTACTACTCTAGGTGTACCCATGAAGGGTTATCTGAGGTTTAGAAAGCGGGGCAAGCTCAACCTGAGGTATTTTGGGACATTTGAAATACTCCGACGTGTTGGGGAAGTGGCTTATGAGCTGGCATTGCCGCAAGCATCGTCTGGAGTGCATCTGACGTTTCATGTGTCTATGATGAAAAAGTACCATAGGGATGGAACATATATCATCAAGTGGGACTCTGTGATGCTGGATGAGAATCTGTCATTTAAGGAGGAGTCTGTAGCAATATTGTCCAGAGAGGTTCGAAAGCTGAGGTCCAAGGAGATTCCGACAGTAAAAGTCCAGTGGAAGAACTGTCCGGTGGAAGAACCACTTGGGAGACCGAGGCTGATATGTAGGTCAAGTATCCCCAGTTGTTCATATAATCTGGTACGTATCCTTCCTACTTTTGTAAAGACCGGTCGGGAATAGATGATATTTTAATTGGTATCTGATGTAACGACCCGAACGTCGTTACGGGATAGTTAAGGGAATAAAACACAGAAAACTGACTAAGGATGAGATAGGGAGGTTGTGAAATAAAATAAGTATAGAACTGTGCAATTTTGGGTAGCTACTAGTCCGGGGGACCACTATAGCGGTGGGGTTCCCGCTGTAGTGAGACCGTGGTAGCGGTCAGAGCTATGCCATGGAGGAATGATGGAGCAACTGTTAGAACCACCGCAGCGACCCTATGGCCACTATAGATGGTCCACTACAGCAGAAATATGACCGCTACAACTGATGAAGGGAGTCATAAAGTAGGTTTTAAGTGGGAGTTACGGGGTTTTACCCCATTATTCTCAAAAACTCGATCAGTAGGGCTCAAGGACGAAAATTTTCTCTAGGGTAGTGAACTACTCTCCGAAAGTAAGAATCTCAATTCTCCTACCTCTACTATGATTTGTGTTGATCTTAGATTGCTTGTGGACATTTAATAGTGGAAGTTATATAGAGAAAAACTGTAAGTTTATGAACTAGGGCTGAGATTGTGGAGGAGTAATGGGAGGTTTGATTGTTGAAATTTGAGTAATGTTTACTTCTTAGGGTCCCTCTTGTTAATGATGATGGGTTAGACAAGATGGGGACCTAGAACTAGGTGGAAGAGAAGGGTTGAATGTTAAATTGTCTTGAAAAGAGAAAGGTTTGTCTGAATTAGGCCCTATCTTGAGTAGTGATTAATCAATGATTATATGTGTGTAGATTTTGACCAATCCGAAGCATTGAGGAAGGGCAAAGATCCTCCAAAGTAGCGAAGCCTATAATTTCAAGTAATCCGGGTACGTTATGATTTATAGGATAGACCGATATAATGGCATGTATATTGTGCAATATTGATATACGATTAGTGTTCGGACATTTGCGTGATATGTGATTCTATTGTTGATAATTTATTTCAAGGATGTGACTATGATGTGATATTGAACTGTGATGACTTGTTTAAAAAATTGCGTATATGATAATGGAATTAACTGTGCTGAATATTTAGTAAAGTGATCACACTCCGTTAATGAGAGAGTTGTTACTTGATAATGGCTTACATGAGGAGTAGATTGTAATCTTTCTGTATGATGATACGGTGCTCTTGATCTGTTCTTTTTATGAGAATGATGAAGGATAGAATTTACATCCCAAAATGAGAGGCTCGAGCCCGGGGGGAGTATGTGGGCTAGCGAATAACATTATTTTAGTGGCTCGTGTCCAAGGAGAGCATCCGGACGAGCATATGAGTGGGAGTGGGTGTCATGCCGGCATAGTACATGGATTTGTAGAGTCCCCTACAGGTCATGAGTGGATGGGAACAAATAAGACCCTCTGGCATGCATGAACACGATTCATGTGGTTAAGTGATAAGAGGAGATGGTGGTGGCGTGTGCCCGTCATGTTACCCTTGGTTGTGTTATTTGCGGTTTGTTTTGGGATAAGAAACGTGCTATGAGAATGTGCAAAGTATTGTGGATATGATATGAATTGATGTTTTTTCGTGCTAAGTGTGACTTTGTCACCATGTGTAGTTATTGAGTAGTCATCACTATGAATAATTGAGGAATTGTAGTTTTTAATAGCTGATGTGATTGTTGTTTTATTATACGTGTTTGATGGATTCATGGAGTATGTGAAATGTTAAACTTTTGATCTTTTGAACTGTGGGATGGATGAACTGAGAAGAGTGTATCATGTCGGGTTACTGCCTAAGCAGTACTGCTGTAATGGAACCATTTCCCCTACGGCGAGAACGCTGTAGCGGACAAGTGACCGCTGCAGCGAGAGGCTTAATCCAGTGAGCAGGCCGGCTGATTCCTGAGTAGAGCTAGTGTTCATAAAGTGGCTTTGTACTTTTATATAATTTTGTGGACCCTTTATAGATCTCTTTTGCTTTAACTATATGTTATTATGTAAGGTTGGCCGATGATGCCTACCAGTACTGTGTCATGTACTGACCCTACCCCTGCATTCTTTTCTTAGTGCAGAGTTTGAGCCCAGCAGTTCTTCACGTCCTCAACTATAACCAGCAGCTTTTGGGGATTTAGAAGGTGAGCTGATGAGGACGAAGTTCTCTCCTTCATTACAGATGTCCCTCTTTCAGACGTTTGGACACTTTATTACATTTTTAGTTTTTAGTTTTTAGTTTCTTAGTTTGTGGAAACAGACGTCTTGTGCAATGACTTTCAGGTCTTAGGTATTATTTCAGAGTGTCGATTTAAGCGGTTGGTTTATGATGTGAAGTTTGTTTTAATAATTAAAGATAGCGTTTTACCTTTTTGCATGTCTCATTTTGGGGGTAGTATGGGGATTCGTAGGTTCGCCGGGGGTTAGGGTGGGTGTCAATCACAGTCCTTTGGGCCATGACATTAATTT
>JACEIK010016745.1:0-14628 GCA_018107945.1 Datura stramonium
TTTGAGTTTTAAATTGATATTAATATTGTTGATTTTGAATTTCTAAACAATTAAGCTTGATTAAACTTGCCCCATGATGAATCTATTTATGATCCATTGATCAGTTGATGTTTTTGATAAGCCCAGTATGATTTATGATTTAAATTATGAATTTATTATGTTTCCTATTATGATCTTGTGGAATTCAAGCTATATTCATGATCTACAAGTATGTATGAAATTTATAACTCATGAATTATGTTTCTGGCCGACCCACGGGCCCATGTCATGGCTCGTTCACGTATGTTTAAGCATGTTTACGATTATGATGATTTAACTGGCCCATTAACTCATGTATGCATTACTATGAGCATTATATATGTTTTGGGAGTAGTATCTAACACCGAGTAGGTTCGGAGCTCAGGTTAAGTCCCGAATCTCATGAACTATGTGCCACCGTAGGTATGTCGGGACCCCTTTCATGTTTTTCCCTGGCCCAAATAGCCTTTTTCATGTGTGATCGCTCCCTTCATGGTTCCTACCCTTAGCAAGGTACGAACACCCTCCCGACTAGGGCTACAAGTCGGGCCTCATGTGTAGTCATGTGAGGTATGTCAGTTAACAGAACCTCCCACTATTCCTCATGATTTATGCATGTTATGAATTTGCATGTTGGCTCAAATTATGTTAAGCAAAGCTCTTCTATTATGATTATTACTATGTTTATGTTACGAATATTTTGAAAACCTCGAGTCATATGATATGATATGACGATTTATGATACGAGCATGCTCTCCTACTCTTATGATCTTTTATGAACTTTATATACATTTTAAATGTCCGTTTTAGTTACCTTGCATACTCAGTACATTCCATGTACTGGTCTCATACTTTCTTTGTTGTATAGTTTCATGATATAGGTCCCAGTTCTCAGGCTCATCCTCACTCGTAGATAGTATAGACTTGCTTTCCATGCAATTGGTGAGTCCTAATCTTTTGAGGACTGTATGTTCACACTCTATGTTATTTCTTTCAGTTTTCAGATGTTTGATTAGTTGGGGAGTTGTCCCATCATTCTGCCCTTCATGTTTAGAGGCTTTTCATACTATAAGATGTATTCCACCGTATTATATAAATTTAGTACTATTTTTCCCTTATGTTATGTTATAATTCGTTCTTTATGTTAAGTCTTCTGCTTATGTGATTGATTTATATGTATGCTCATTCCATGGGTCGACTTGGGGTCTCTCGGGGCTCCTTGTCCTATGTCTATGATCCGGGTGTACATTTGGGTCATGATAAACTTGGTATCAGAGACATAGGTTTATGTGTCCTAGGAGTCTGAAAGCCACGTTAACTAGAGTCTTTTTCATGGGTGTGAAGCGCGACACATTTACGAAGAAAAGGCTACTAGATGTTTAGGAAATGTTCCCTTCTTTCATGATCTATGTCGTGCGATGAACGTATTTTACTCTTCTAATTCGTGTTATTTGCATTTGTAGAATCATGCCTCCACGTCGAGTAAATGCCAGGAGGAACGGAAATGGTAACGATCATGATGGTGACCATATGGTGAGCATCATCCAACTTCACCTGTTCACGAGGAGCATGTACCAGAGCCAGTCGTTCACGCTGAGTTTAGGGCGGCGATTCAAATGCTAGCACAAGCCATGAAAGCTCAAGTTAAGAATCATACTGTGGCACACTATCCACAAAATGGGAATGCAGCAGCTGCTAGGGTGAGGGACTTCTTGAGGATGATCCCTTTGGAGTTCAAACATATATGGTATAAGCAATGTAGAGATGCCAGGGAGGTGGGTGCAAGCCCAATTGGTTGGGATGAGATTCACACTGCATTTATGGATTGGTTCTTCCCTCGGGAGATAAGGGAGCTTAAGGCGGCCGAGTTTGTTAATATAAAGCAGGGTAACATATTTGTCCAGAAGTATGCCTTGGAGTTTACTCGATTATCTAAATATGCACCGGAGTTAGCAGTGGATCAGCAGGCTCGGGTGAGCCATTTTGTGCACGGAGTAGCAGATTACTTGGACAAGGATTGCCAGATTCCCATGCTTTACCGGGACATTTACTTTTCCCGTGTTGTATTGCATGCACAACTGATGGAGTCAGTCTATAGGAGGCAGAGAGAGGCAAAGAGGGCCAGGACCGACAGCTACGGGGTTTCTCAAGCCAGGTCAGGAGGTGGACCACATCAGCAATCCCAACACAGGTCTATTGCTCAAGCTCCATCATCGGCTAGCACGCCATCCACGTTCATAGGTGACCAGAGGAGTAGGGCTACAGGCTCAATGGATCATTGTAGCATGAAGGTGGAGCGCACTTTCCCAACTTGTGCGAGATGCGAAAAAAATCATCTCGGGAGGTGCCTGGTCAGTGCAGATGCTTGTTTCGTGTGTGGCAAACCCGGACAAAAGATCAGATATTTCCCTGCAGCCAGTTCTACCACTCTAGCAGCTCGACCCCCACAGATGGTGCTTCCACTAGTTCAACAAGCGGTCAGCGCCAAAATCAATTTTATGCCCTTGTATCTCGCCAAGAGCAGGAGGCATCACCGAATGTTGTCACGGGTATGTTGCAAGTCTTCAATATTGACTCTTATGACTTGTTAGATCTAGGAGCTACTTTTTCTTCTCTGACCCCTTATATTGCTAGTAGTTTTAGAGTTACTCCTGAAATTCTGTCAGAATTGTTCTTCGTATCTACTCCGATCGGTGAATCAGTGGTATCTAGGCGGGTATATAGGGGTTGCCCCATCACAGTGTTGCATAAGGTTACCTTCGCAGACTTAGCTGACTTGTCCATGACTTACTTTGATATCATCTTGGGTATGGATTGGTTGTTTGCATGTTATACTTCGACTAATTGTAGGACTCGTGCGGTGGAATTTTGATTTCCAGGTGAGTCGGTTTTTGAGTGAAAGGGTAATTCAGCTATACCATTTGATTCGTTTTTCTCATATATTAAGGACAGAAAAATGATCTCTAAGGGTTGCATGTACCACCTAGTTAGGGTTAAGAATGTGGAATCCGAGACCCCGATTATTCAGTCAGTTCTGGTGGTGTGTGAATACCCAAAGGTTTTCCCTAATGATTTTCCAGGTGTTCCTCCGAAGAGGGAAATTGATTTCGGCATTGATCTATTGCCCGATACGCAGTCTATCTCCATCCCTCCTTACAGGATGGCTCCAGCCAAGCTAAAAGAATTAAAAGAACAATTGAAAGATTTTTTGGATAGAGGTTTCATTAGAACGAGCAAGCCTCCATGGGGTGAACCAGTTCTATTTGTTTGAAAGAAGGATAGATCTCTTCAGATGTGTATTGATTATCGGCAGCCTAATAAGGTCACCATCAAGAACAAGTACCCCTTGCCCGAAATTGATGATTTATTTGACTAGCTCCAGGGTGCCAGGTGTTTCTCGAAGATAGATCTCAGGTCCGGATATCATCAGCTCAGAGTTCAGGAGTGTGATATTCCAAACACAGCCTTCAGAACTCGGTATGGCCATTATGAGTTTATAGTTATATGTTTTGGACTAACCAATGCTCCTACAACTTTTATAGACCCGATGAATAAGGTGTTCAAGCAAAATCTGGACATGTTCGTGTTCTTGTTCATCGATGATATTCTTATATACTCCCGGATTGAGGAGGAGCATGCCGCTCATTTTAGGATAGTGCTGCAAACCCTCAAGGATCGTCCGTTGTATGCAAAGTTTAGAAAGTGTGAATTTTTGATAGACTCGGTGGCATTTATGGGTCACGTGGAATTAAGTGAGGGTATAAAGGTAGACTCACAGAAAATTGAAGCGGTGAAGAATTGGCCCAGACCGGTGAATCCTTCGGAAATTCAGTGTTTCTTGGGCTTAGCAGGCTACTACCGAAGATTTGTAGAGGGCTTTTCATCAATTGCAGCCCCATTAACCAGGTTGACCCAGAAAAAGATAAAGTTTCAATGGTCAGAGGATTGTGAGAAAAG
Source organism: Datura stramonium (assembly GCA_018107945.1). Taxonomy (NCBI): domain Eukaryota; kingdom Viridiplantae; phylum Streptophyta; class Magnoliopsida; order Solanales; family Solanaceae; genus Datura; species Datura stramonium. The sequence continues at coordinate 3,976 of JACEIK010016745.1, forward strand.
CTTTCAGGAATTGAAGATACGACTCACTTCAGCATCAATGTTGACTTTACCCGAGGGTACCGATGGTTTTGTTGTATATTATTATGCTTCGAGAGTCGGACTGGAATGTGTGTTGATGCATCGCGGGAAAGTGATAGCATATGCCTCAAGACAGCATAAAGTTCATGAAAAGAACTACCCAACCCATGATCTTGAGTTTGCCGCGGTGGTGTTTGCATTGAAGATATGGAGGCATTACTTGTATGGGGTCCACGTAGATGTATTCACGAATCACGAGATCATACAATATGTGTTCAGACAGAAAGATCTCAATCTTCGACAAAGGAGGTGGTTGGAGTTACTAAAGGACTACGATATGAGTGTTCTTTACCACCTGGGCAAGGCTAATGTGGTGGCGGATGAACTTAGTAGGATCTCTATGGAGAGTGTGTCCCATGTGGAGGAGGGAAAGAAAGAGTTGGTGAAATATGTCCACCGACTTGCATGGTTGGGAGTTAGATTGATCGACTCGACTAATGGCGATGTTATTGTGCAGAATGGGCCAGAATCATCCTTGGTGGTTGATGTCAAATCTAAAAAATATGAGGATTTGATCTTGAGGAAGCTGAAGGAAGCGGTGTAGAGTCAAAAGGTGGAGGTTTTCTCCAAAGGGGGAGATGGTGTTATATGATACCATAGTCGGCTATTTGTCTCGGACATTGATAATTTGAGAGTTCGGATATTGCATGAGGCACTTGGTACTAGATATTCCATCCATCTGAGATCCACGAAGATGTATCAGGACTTGCAAGAAATCTATTGGTGGGATGGTATGAAGAAGGATATTACGGAGTTTGTAGCCAAATTTCCAAACTGTTAGCAAGTGAAGGTCGAGCATCAAAGGCCAGGAGGTGTACTTTAGGATATTAGCATTCCCACATAGAAGGTGAAGAGATTAATATGGATTTCATTATAGTCTTACCTCGTACTCGACGACACTATGATTCCATTTGGGTGGTGGTAGACAGGTTAACTAAGGATGAACACTTTCTACCGGTCAAGACAATGGATTCAATGGATGACTATGCCAAATTATATATTTAGGAGTTGGTTCGACTTTATGGAGTGCCCTTTTCTATTATTTGAGACCGAGGTACTCTGTTTACCTCCCAGTTCTGGTGGTATTTTCAGAAGGGACTTGGGACTCAAGTCAAGCTCATCACAACCTTTCATCTGCAAATGGATGGCCAAGCCGAATGAACGAACCAAACTCTTTAGGACATGTTGAGGGCATGTGTTATGGATTTTAAAGGTAGTTGGGATGATCATTTTCCCTTGATCGAGTTTGCTTATAATAAAAGTTATCACTCTAGTATCCAAATAGCACCGTTCGAGGTTCTTTACGAGCGAAGTTGTAGATCGCCCATCGGATGGTTTGAGGTTGGTGAGGCAGCCAGGATAGGACCTGATTCGGTTCATTAGGCCATTGTAAAGGTCTAGTTGATAAGGGACTGGTTGAAAACCGCTCAGAGTCATCAAAAATCATATGCGGATGTGAGGTGAAGGGATTAGGAGTTTGATGTGGACGATTGGTTATTTCTCAAGGTATCTCCCGTGAAGGGAGTTATACGGTTTGGAAAGAAAGGGAAACTCAGTCCCCGATATGTTGGACCCTACCGAGTGGTGAGAAGAGTTGGTAAGGTGGCGTATGAGTTGGATTTAACCTCAGAGTTATCTTCAGTACATCCAGTGTTTCATGTGTCCCTCTTGAGCAAGTGTTTTGGAGATCCAGCTTTAGTGGTTCCGGTTGACAATATTGGTGTAAAAGAAAACCTCAGCTATGAAAAGGTTCTGGTGGAATTAATAGATGGTTAAGTCCGTAAGCTAAGGAACAAGGCAGTAGCCTCAATTAAGGTTTTATGGAGAAACCAGCATGTTGAGGGAGGTACGTGGGAAGCCGAAGTAGATATGATGGCTAAATACCCACATTTATTCTCTACTGACTCAGTTCCAAATTCAGGTATCAATTTTACTCTATGATTCTATCTAGTTTTCATGTTCAGTTCATGTGTGCAAGTTTCTTTTATGTGTATGAATGTGTATGACAAGCTTGAGATCATTTCAACTATGTGGTTCTATTCAGAGGTAGTCATTTCATGAAAATTTGGGTTAAAATGATCAGTATTTGACTATGATAATTGTATGTTTCTATTTTCTACTTTTTCCTAACATTTGAGGATTAATGTTCTCAAGGAGGAGATATTGCAATACCCTGGAAGTATGTAGGAGTAGGCCTAGAAGTGAAAAACTAAAAACTACAAAAAAATGGGAAAAACATCTTAGGACGGGTCAAGGTACGACTCGTGGTGTCATACCACGGGTCATTTTAACAATTTGTGGTTAGGTTCAAGGTGGGTGATAGTGAAAACCACGGGAGATATGATAACTCACTATGGGAAAAAATGAGTCATCATTAGCAGTCGTGGGAAGGAGTGAGATTTATCAGGTGACATACAACGGCAGACCCAACGACTTGTTAGGAGAAGCCACGAGTCATTGGAGGTGGTCGTTGTTTGAGTTTACGTATTTCCAGTAGACTTGACGGGGGAAAACAATGACTCATTGTTTGTAGTGACAGCTCGTGGTATGACCTGTTAGGAGATGAGATGCCAAGGTTCAGAGGGCTAACCACGGGCAATGTAACAATTCGTGGGTTGAAGGGATGGGTCATCCTGACGATCCGTTGTTTGATTCCGAGAATAGGTCATTAGCAATGCATACAACGAGAGACACGATGGGTCGTTAGTGGTTCCTACGACTCATTGGTACCACCCGTGGGTTCTATCCGGCCAGTTATCAAGGCAGGTTCATTAAGGGTATTTTCGACTTTTCCCTGATATAAGGCCCTAAACTACGTCATTTTGGCTTGGGAAAGCTGGGTTTTTAAGAAAATAAACCTTTCTAAACTCTCATTCATGCATGCAAGGACTTTGACAAGTGATATAAGGGAGATTTAAAGATTTTCACCTCAATTCTTTCAATTTCATTCTTGGGCTTTTAAAGAGAGTTAGAAGATGATAATCCTAGGTATGTAAGGTTTTCAATGGGTGGATTCTTCCACACCCATGTTCTTTCTATTATCTTAATCAATATTTATTAAAAATTCATGGGGTTTTGTATTCAATTTGTATAATTAGATGACTTAATTATGGGTTTTGTGATTTAGAAATATTATGATAATCTCTTGATTTTGATCATCTTTTGAGTTTTAAATTGATAACATTAATATTATTGATTTTGAATTTCTAAACAATTGAAATACATTTTTAAGCTTGCCCCCATGATGAATCGATTTATGATCAATTGATCCGTTGATATTTTTGATAAGCCCAGTATGATTTATGTTTTAAATTATGAATTTATTATGTTATCTATTATGGTCTTATGGAATTCAAGCTATATGCATGATGTTCAGGGTTTGTAGTGAATTTTATAACTCATGAATTATTTTTTGCCGACCAGGGCCTCATGTCATGCTAGTTCACGTATGTTCAAGCATGTTTACGATTATCACGATTTAACTATCCCATGAACTCATGTATGTATTACGATAAGCACTATATATGTTTGGGGAGTAGTATTGAACACCAAATAGGTTTGGGGCTCGGGGTTAAGTTTTGAATGCAGAACTACCGACCTTCACCATAGGTATGTTGGGACCCCATTCATGTTTGTCCTAGCCCAAATGGCCTTTCTCATATGTGATCACGCCCTTCATGTTTCCTACCCTTGGCAAGGCAGCCTCTTGGCCTGAGTCGGGCTTCATCTATGCTCATGAGGTATGTCGATTAAAGAGAACCTCCCACTGTTCCTCATGACTTATGCATGATATGACTTTGTATGTTGGCTCTAGTTATGTTAAGAAAAGCCCTTCTATTATGATTATTACTATGTTTATTTACGAATGTTTTGAAAATCTTGAGCCGTATGATATGATAGCAGTGATTATGATACGAGCATACTATCCTACTCTATGAACTTTTATATCTTTATATATGTTCTAAATGTCCATTTACTTATCTTTCATACTCAATACATTTAAGGTACTGACGCATACTTTCTTTGTTGTATTGTTTCATGATACATGTCCCGGTTCTCGAGCTCATCCTCACCCGTAGATAGTTCATATTTTCTCTCTACGTAATTGGTGAGTCCCTCTGGTTGAAGATTGTATGTTCATACTCTATGTTATTTCTTTCAATTTTTGAATGTTGAATTAATTGAGGAGTTATCCCATCATTCCTCCCTTCATATTTAGAGGCTTGTCGAACTATAAGATGTATTCCGTCATAATGTATAAATCTAGTACTGTTTTCCCTTATGCTATGTTATTATTACGTTCTTTATGCTAAGTATTCCCGCTCATGTGATTGAATTAGATGTATACTCATTCCATGGAGTGATTTGATCTCTCGGGGCTCCATGTATCGTGTGTACGATCGGGGTGTACGTTTGTGTCGTGAAACCATGTCTATTATTTCAGACCAAGGTACTCAGTTTACCTCCCAATTTTGGTGGTATTTTCAGAAGGGACTTGGGACTTGAGTCAAGCTCGGCTTATAGCTTTCCATTCGCAAGCAGACGGTCGGGTACAACAAACAATTCCGACCCTCGAGTTATGTTGAGGCATGTGTTATGGATTTCAGAGTAGTTAGGATGATCTTTTGCCATTGATCTAGTTTTCTTATAACAACGAGATATCACTCTAACATACAAATGGCAACTGTTCAGGCTCTTTATGGGCGAAGGTGTATGTCGCCCATTGGATGGTTTGAGTTAGTTGAGCTATGATAGGACCTGATTTGGTTCTGAGGCCATGGTAAAGGTGCAGTTGATAAGAGATCGGTTAAACGGCTCGAGTCAACAAAAATCGTATGTTGATATGAGGAGAAAGGGATCTGAGTTTTATGTGGGCGATTTGGTATATCTAAGAGTATCTCTCATGAACGAGTCATGCAGTTTGGAAAGAAAGGAAACTCAGTCCCGATATGTTGGTCCGGTATCGGGTTGTGAGAGGGAAGTTGGTAGGTGGCGTATGAATTGGACTTGCCATCGGAGTTATCTTTAGTTCATCCCGTCTTTCATGTATTGCTTTTGATAAAGTGTTTGGGTGATCCAGCCTTGGTAGTCCCGGTGGACAGCTTTGGTGTAAGGCAGCCTCAATTATGAAGAAATTCCCGTTTAAATCTTAGATCATCAGGTTTGGAAGTTGAGCAATAAAGAACAGCTTCAGTTAGATTTTATGGAGAAATAAGCATCTTTGAGGAGCTACGTGGGAAACTAAAGTGGACATGATGACTAAATACCCACATCTAATCACTACCGACTCAGTTCCGACTTGAGGAATCAGTTTTACCCTATGACTCTATTTAAATTTCATGTTCGGTTCATGTGTTCAAGTTTCTTTTATGTGTATGAATGTGTATGTGAGGTGGATTGATTCGGTTATGCGGTTCTTTTACGAGGTAGTCATTCCGTAAAAATTTCGATTAAATTAATCAGTATTTGGGTATGATAATTATATGTTTCTATTTTATGCTTTTTTCTAACATTCGAGGACTAATATTCCCAAGGGGGATATATTGTTATACCCGAGAAATCAATGATCGGACCGAAAGTTGAAACGGGAAAAATTGGAAAATGGCACTGTAGTTGCAGAGCGAGCCATCAAGTGACTTGTGGATAGGCCTGGGTAAGTAAAGGATTGAGGTCGCCATGAGTGAGGGAACGACTTGTGGTCAGCCACCACGAGTCGTCATGTTACTCATTGGTGATGTTGGAAAATAGTTAGAAGAAGTAACCGGTGCACTTGAGAAGGTAGGAAGGGACCCCGAGTCGTGGCAGTCACAAACAACTCGTGAGTGAGTAGTAGTAATCAGCAATTTTATTAGAGAATGAGGCATTGTACAATGGAAGGTGACCACGAGTCGTGGTCTTGAGAGAGTCATTAAGTCCCCCGTTATGAGCCACACCGAGGCGGAGGTTATTATCCGGTGTACTTGATAGGTCACATAACGAGTCGTGCCCCGGTAATTCACAGTCGTGGGTCCCTCGTTGGGACCCCTGGCAGTTAATTTCAGCGGTTTTAGTAAGGTCTTTTTGTAATTCCTAAATTCTAGGGGCCTATTCTTCCTATGAATTCAAGTTTGAAGGTATGAAAGTATTCAAGAGTGCAATCTCAAGGTTTCCATTTGAATCTCCAATTTTGGCAATTAGAGAGTGTTAGAATTCACCACCCCCAGGTATGTAAGGCTATGAGTGGATGTCTTCTTCCACACCCATGCCTAATTCCACTCAAAATGTGACAAATTATCTATGATCAAGTATGAGTTTTACCCAATTGAATGATTGTTCAATCTATATACAGGAGTATGATTAGATTGAATTTATATTGATGAATTATGAAGCTTGGGTAGATTCTAAACTATTTTTCCTTATAAGAATTGTTTTCAAAAATTTTAATCTAAAACGCCCATGGATGAAGAATTCATAAAAGAAGTGATTTATGACAAATGTGTGATGATGATGAGGTTGATGAAGAAAAGCATTTTTCTAAAACTACCCATGATTATGTTGTTGTTCAATATGAATTGATTAGATTCAAGTATGATAAAACTTTGGTTGATGCTTATGTTGATTTAAAGTGATGATTTTCTCGACATAAGCTTACCACATTATTTGAAGTGAAATTTCCCAATTTTTATTATAAATTCTAGCTTGTGGTATGTTGAGTAAATATTTCTACATGTAACACCACATAATTTGGAGTAGAGGCTCCCACTTATGATTGAGCTTGTGGTATGTTTTGAAATAAAAGCCTCCTATATACATGAATTCATAGTTGAGATGTATGTCATTATGAGCTTTGTCGATAGGCAATGTTAAAATTCATTTTCATATGATGCCGAGTCTATGCATGATATCATTATGAGCTTTTTCAATAGACAATGTTGACTTACGTTTCATACGATGTTGTGAGTTATGCGATTTCATCTTGAGCTTCGTCAAGGGAAGATGTTGATCTTTGGTAATAGACAATGTTGAGCTTCATCAATTGATGAGGTATTGAGTTCGTTATATACAATGTAGAGCATTGCATGTTTTGGAGCGAAGTCTAGCGAGTGGGTTAGGGTCGATTACCCTATGCCCCCGAGAAGAGCTAAGGGAATTAAAGGAGAAGTTGAGAGATCTCCTCGAGAAGGGATTCATTCGACCTAGTGTATCGCTTTGGGATGCACCAATGATCTTTGTGCGAAAGAAGATGGGTCGTAGAATGTGTATTGACAATAGGTAGGTTGAATAAGGTTACAGTAAGAACAAGTACCCACTTCCTTGGATTGATGACCTATTTGATCACTTATAGGGTGCGGAATGCTTCTCAAAAATTGATTTGAGATCTTGGTAACATCAGTTACAAGTTAGGAAGTCAGTATCCCTAAGACTGCCTTCCAAACCAGATATGGCTATTATTATATACTTAGTGATGTCATTTGGGCTTACTAATGCCCCGGCGCTTTTATGGACACGATGAATCGTGTGTTTAGGTCTCTTCTTGATGTATTTGTGATAGATTTTCGTGATTCTATTCTAATTTATTTGTGATCCGAGGCCGAGCATATAGATCATTTGAGAAATATTACATAATCTACAGGAACACATGTTATATGCTAAATTTTCTAAATTTGAGCTTTGGCTAACATACGTGAACTTTCCTTGGTCATATAGATACAATTGAAGGTATAAGAGTGCATAGTCGAAGATAGGTGGTAAATACTTGGCCCAAACTTTGAATCCTACAATTTGCAACTTTCCGGGTTACTTGAGGTTATTATCGCTGATTTGTGGAAGGTTTCTCTACTATCTACAACGCCATTGACAAATTTGTATCATAAAGCGGCTAAGTTTCGGTGGACAGAGGCAGTGAGCGGGTACCGGGAGTTGAAGGATAGGTTGACTTCGGCTTTGTCGACTCTTCCGAGGTGTAGGGGTTATGTGGGTCTCTATCGTGATGCTTCGAGGATTGGGCTAGGTTGTGTTTTGATGCAAAATGGAAAGGTCATTGCGTGCCTCTAGACGAGTTGAGGAAGCACAAGAAAAATTATCCCTACCCATGATCTTGAGTTGGCCACAATTTGTATTTGCATTGACGATTTGGCGCCACTACTTATACGGTACATGTTGATATCTTTACAAATCGTAAGAGCCTACGGTATTTTTTTAGTAGGAAAGAGGTTAAATTTACACTAGAGAAGGTTGTTAGAATTATTTGAAGATTATGATGTTAGCATTCTATATCATCTAGGCAAGAAAATGTTGTAGGCGATGCGCTAAGTTGCAAGTCTATTTGTAGCTTGGTTCATATTTAGGTTGACGGGATTGAAATGACAGCTGCAGCTGAGTGGGGCGACTTACAAATTCGATTCTTGAATCTTTGAAAGATAGGGGGTGTTATTGTCCAAAAACACAATAGAATCGTCCTTGGTAGCGAAGTTAAGAAAATACAATATGATGATGTAGAGTTAGTCTTCTTGGGAAACCGGTATACCATAATAGAAGCGAGAGACTATTTGATTGTGCACACGATAGGTTTTAGATACCGGGGTTGTCTATGTGTACCTAATGTGGGTGAGCTACGGAATGGGTGAATGAAGCTCCTTACTCTCAGTATTCAGTACACACCAGGTGCCACAAAGATGTATCATGACCTGAAACTATATTGGTGGGAATGGCATGAAAAAGGATATCACAAGTCTTGTCACTCGGTGTCCTAATTGCTAGCGGCGAAAGATTGTTTGAGCACAGTTCCGTCTGAGATATAGAAATTCCATCACAAGAAATGGGGAGTGGTATTATGGATTTTATTATAGGATTGCCTCAAACGAGTAAAAGCATGATTATATTTGGGTAATAGATGATAGATTGACTAAATTGGTGCGTTTTGCAAGTTAAGAGCACATATGATGTAGAAGTTATGCTAGGATTTATATATGGGAGATAGTTCACCTACATGGCATCCCTTTATCCATTATTTTTTATAGTGGTGCTCAGTTCACAACAAACTTCTGGGAAGTCTTTCTAGAAAGTCTTGGTCACTAAGGTAAGCCTCGATTACGCATTTCATCTTGAACCCGAGACGGGCATTTAGAGCACCATTCGAATGCTTGAAAGATATACTACGTGCTTGTGTTCTAGATTTTGGCGGAAGAGTTTGGGATGATCATGTTTTCTTAGTGAGTTTGCTTATAATAGCTACCAGGAGAGCATTCAGATGGCCTATATGATGCTTTATATGGGAGAAGTGCAGGTGATGCTGAGGCTGGTTTGAACTCAGTGAGGCGAGTTGTGGGGCCGGACTTAGTGCGGCCAGGCTATTGACAAGAGTGAAACTTGCTTAGAGATACGACTTTAGGCAGCGAGCAGGTTAAAGTCTTATGTGGATTGTACGTCGTCGAGCATTGGAGTTTCTTTGTTGATGATTGGATTTTCTTGGAAGTGTCACCTATGAAAGGTGTGTGCGGTTTTGGCCGAAGAGCAAAGGCGAGTTTTAGATATGTTGGGCCCCTCTGAGTTACCCGTAGGATAGGCATAGTGGCCTATGAGTTGGAGTTTCCACCAGAGCTAGTGATAGTCCACCCAGTATTTCATGTATCCAAAAGGTTCCTAATCCTCTCTCCGTTGTTAATTTAAGTTTTGCATCATTGCCAGTATTTCATGTATCAATGTTGCATTAGTGTATAGGAGACCCAACCCATGTTATTCCTATAAATGAGGTCCGGATTTCTGAGGAGATGACGTACACTAAGGTCCCAGTTGCTATAGTTGATCAGCAAGTCAGGAAACTTCGCACCAAAGAAGTCGCCTCAGTTAAAGTATTATGGTGAAGTAATAACATTGAGGAAGTGACCTGGGAGGCTGAGGAGGAAATGAAGAAGAAATATCCTCACCTATTCGCAATGTCAACATGATATTGCGGTATGTGTTTGATACCTAAGTTACTAAGTATCTATTTTGAAGCATATTAAGTGAAATCAATTTCCATTTGGGGACTAATGTTCCTAAGGAGGGGGGGGGGATATTACACCCTATGATTTTTTTGGTAATTATTTGATGTTTGTATGCTAGAGTAAAGGAAGTAGGGGTTGTATATTGGTCGTAGATGACAAGGGAAATGTGTACGAACGGAAAATCAAAGAGTATGTGAAGTTCTTAAGTAAGGATAAAGTTATTAATATTGTTGTTGGCCTATAAAACCACTGGATTAAGGAGGTTGAAAGCTGATCATTGAAATAGGAAATCGGCTAGAGAAAAGTTCATCGGAGAAAGGTATGTAAGGCACCCCGTCCATCATTCTTTTAAGCACGATTCGTGCGTTCTGAATCGAATGAGCCAGAAACCTCTTTACAAGTATTGAGGCAGTATTTTAAGATTCATTTAAGGTTTAAATTTTCATGTTTTATTGAGGTTAAATGTTAAGATTATGCCTAACAGAAGTGATCCTTCTAAAGTGTGATGCTGTGTTGATTGTAGTCTTAGTTGTACATTTAGTTGGAAACCCCTCAGCATGGGCATTGATTGCTGGTCCTTACTATATGTTATGTGTATATATATATATAT
>JACEIK010016747.1:0-12626 GCA_018107945.1 Datura stramonium
AATGGGAGACTCGTCTTTTAACTGACATACCACGATAGAGCTTACATGGTCCCAACTATCACACTAAAGTGGTTAGAGCAGTCCAAAGCCTTTCCAGGGCAAGGGACGATACCATGATATCGATATCAAGCTCGTGGGCCAATAGGGTCGGGGATAGCTCACAAGGGAGGTCCCAAAGTAATATATAGTAGTATAAACCTACATTGGCGGGTAGTTATAAGGCATAGGGTGATCGACCCTTAGCCTACTCAATGCTAGACATTACTCCTAAAAACATGCACATGCTCTACATCATTTTGTAATGAAGCTCAATAATCAAATACATCTCAAATATGAAATCGTGCATATGAGAAGCTTTAAGTCAAAAAATACCACAAGCTGAAAATATAATTAGGAGTCTTTGCTCCAAAATCATGTGGCAAGCTTAGTTCGGGAAATCATACTTCATACTTAGACATGTGGGCATTGCCCAAAGATTTATCATACTTAGAAATACTCAATTCACCTCAAGAACATGACTGTAAACATGGGTAGCTTTAAAACATGTTTTTCATCATAATATCTCATCATCATCATACATTCATCACAAATCTCATCCTTCATGAACTTATCATCAATGGGCTTTTAATTTATAAAACTCAAAACATGATTTTTTTTAATTGAAAACATTATGAAAATTGCCCATGCTTCATAATTAAATAGTAGAATCATAATTAAATCATACCCATGTAAGGAAAGAGGAGATTCATGCATTTAGATTAAAACTCCATAGATTATACATAGAATTCTCATGATTTAGAGAAGGATGGGGCATGGGTGTGAGAGACCACCCATTCATATCCCTACATACCTGTTAGTTGTTGATTCTTACACTTCTTTTAGATGCCCAAAAGGAATTTGAAGGGGAATTGAAGAACACTAGCTTGATCACCCTCTCTACCTTTATACCTTGAATGCATGAATGAATAAGGCTTAAAATGAACTTAACCCCTTTAAAAGTCATCATATATATCTCGAAACGACGTAGTTTAGGCCTTAGGAGCTTAGAAATTACGGTATAGGCCTTACTAAATTCGTAGAAATTAACTGTCAGGTGGTCCCAATGAGGGACCTAAAGACTCGTCGTCAAGGGTCACCCCTCGTGGCTTTATCCATGAGGTACACTGCTCATCTGATCGTCTAGGCTCGTCACGAGCAACCTCACGACTCGTTACTGGTAACCACGACTCACGGTCACCACCCATTATGTACACTGCTTCTATGCCAATTATTTTCTCAACTAGTTGACCACGACCCTCCCCATGAATCGCGGGGACTGACCACGACTTGTGGGGTTCTTCCGTCAAGTCCACTGACCCTCTTCCTTTACTTTTCTTACTCACCCACCCCACAACTGACCTAACAACTCGTGGGGACTGACCACGAGTTGTGGTCACGCCCGTGGGGATCCTTTTTCTCAAATTTCCAAATTCCTCACCTGGCCTCCCCACGAGTCACATCAAAACTCGTGGGCTGCACCAACGGGTCATCTCACGACTCGTTCTATGCCTGGTGCCAGTTTTAAAATTTTTCTCCGTTTCAACTCCCGGGTCTGATCTTTGGGCTTCTGGGGTATAACAATATCTCCTTCTTTGGAATATTCATCATCGACTGTTGGAAAACACACAGAAAAGTAGATAGATGCAATTATCATATTAAAATACTGATCATTTAAATCGAAAATGGACGGAATGACTACCTCCGATTCAAACTACATAGTTGCACTGAATTCACAAATTATACATACATCCATATACAAAAAATAAACTTGGGCACATGAACTGAACATGAAAACAATAAAGTTTGAGTGCAAAACTGACACCTCAAGCTGAAACGGAGCCGGTAAAGAATAAATATGGGTATCTAGCCATCATAGATTAGTAAGCGTACATGTGGATTTGAGGTAGATAAAGAGAGTAAGACATGTGTAGAGAAACCTCGAAAGTCGGGTCGAGCGAGGCCAGGTCGCGCAAGGCCAGCGCGACGCGCCAGTCGGCAGGACACCAACTAGCGCAGCGTGCCAGGCCACTGGCGCCTTGAGAGGCGCGGGACGCCCCCCGCCCCTACTACATATATAAAGTCCCTTATTTCATTTCATTAATTTCCAAAGCTCACATACGTCCTGAGAGAAGAGAGCACAAAGAAATCAAGTAATTTTCACCCGTTTATGCTACGAAACGTCGTCCAAATTCAAATTAACTTTGGGTATCAAAGTTTAAGGCTACAGGGAGCGTTACTACGGAGTTATTTTCATGAAATTCACCCTGCAAATCGTAACCTCACTGTCCAAACTGATTTCAATACGATCACAGGCTTCAAGTAAGATTTCTCCCTTCTGAACTCTCGGGAAATTATACATTTTCATCCATGTTTCATTCAGTTGAAGTATAGTCAATATTAGTATTAAAAGTTATCGTTTCTACGGTTTTAGTACTGAAATTAGTCTTATTCTCTCAGTCATACAATTTCAATTGAGAAAGGCTATTGAATACGAATCCGAACTCGTCAGTTGATAAGAAATCGACTATCGAGTTATGTTAAGGCGAATCCCTTCGGCAAGTTAGTTTCTTCAGTATCATAACTCAGTTTGAATCCCAGTAAGAATACCATAAGTATATTTATTATGATTAGCTATTGTTATTAGCTGAGACCAGTATTCCGTGTTTTGTTAGGGATTGACTATGCCTTGTATAGCCCTCCATAACTAACCCCAGGGTTACTAGTTGTGTCGACGCTCGTGAGGGGCTAGATGACACGCTCCGAGGAGCAGTATGCCATCCATGAGGGACGAAGATGAGTTCCAAGGTCCTCATACAGTCCATTCCATGGATGGACTACTTTTATGTCAAATCGGCACACCCCGTCGAGTTCGGTACCTAGGGTACAGACAACGGGAGTCCACCGGGCTTAAACACAGCTATAGTTCAGGGGTTGAGCGGGCTCAGTTGCAAACCCAAGGGAATGGTAGGATGGCTATAGTTATTAGATGACTCAGTATGACCATGTTAGGGGTATATAGATTGAAGTGTACCCATCAAGGCTTATGGGGGGCCCCGAGTGGGTTATTCTGTGCTGGTTGTACCTTCCGGCTTATGGGGGCCAGGTAAGGTTCTTGTTTGCACTATTTATTGGTAGATTAGACAGTAGGAAGGTAAGTATTCAGGTTATATTTCCATCTTTTACACTCAGTTACTTTCAACTTATTTTAAGTTTTATTCAATCAGTTTCAGTTATTACCTTCAATATTAGGTACATATTGTACTAATGCCCACCCTTGGGGCGCTGCATTACTTGCCTACAGGTGCAGACCAGGACCTTCCTAGTTTCAGCCAGAGCTAGCAGTGCATTCGGCTCCTTTCTTCCGGAGCTAACAATTATAAGGTTACTTTTTTGATTGTACAGTTTTGGGTAGGTCGGGGCCCTGTCCCGACCATTATATTACTCCTAGAGGCTTGCAGATTATTTCAGTTTCCCTACCCATTCAGACCCGCTTTTGTTCAATTATTAAAAACATAAGCATTTTGATGAAGATTTATAGCATCATTCAAGTAAATACAGATTAGGATCGTAGAAACATGAGCTTGTGATATAGCTACATCTGTGGTTAGTTTATTGTTGGTCGTGTGGGGCCTTGTTTAGTAATCTTATGGTGGCCTTGTCAGTTAAAGAGCAGTTATAGTTGCGTGATTTTCATTCCAGTCATAACTAGACATTATGGTGGTCTTGTCGGCCCATATAGGATTCCCTGTTATTGCCTGTTTTGGGTTAGTTGTTTTCCTTTACAGGTGTCAATAAGGCCTTTTCGGCCGGAGGTTGTTTTTACAGCCGAGATATAGCCCATTATTTTTTTGATTTCAGGGTTAAGCCTACACCAAGAGTGCACAGGCTTAGTTAAGTTAGGTCAGATCCTAGTAGGGCACCAGGTGTCAGTCATGCCTCCTAAGGTGGGGCGTGACATCATATCCGCTTCGGCCTCCCACGTAGCTCCTTCAACATGCTGATTCCTCCATAACACTTTAACTGAAGCTACTTCCTTGTTCCTTAGCCTTCGGAGCTGTCGATCCAGTATTTTCACCGGAACCTCCTCATAGCTAAGGTTGTCCTTTACATCAACACTGTCCACTAGGACAACTAGAGTTGGATCACCCAAACACTTCTTTAAGAGCGATACATGAAATACAGGATGCACGGAAGATAATTCTTAGGGCAACTCCAATTCATACGCCACCTTGCCAACTCTTCTTACAATACGATAAGGGCTAACATAACGAGGGATGAGTTTTCCTTTCTTTCCAAACGACATCACTCCCTTCATGAGAGATACCTTCAAAAATACCCAGTCATCCACCTCAAACTCAAGTACTCTCTTCCTCACATCGGCGTAGGACTTTTGGTGAATTTGAGCAGTTTTCAATCCTTGTCTTGTCAACTGAAACTTCTCCATTGCCTCATGAACTGAATCCATACCTATCATCGCAGCCTCACCAACCTTAAACCACCCGATGGGCGATCTACATCTCCGACCATAGAGAGCCTCGAACAGCGCCATCTGAATACTGGTGTGATAGTTGTTATTGTAGGCAAACTCGATAAGGGATACGTGATCATCCCAACCACCTTTGAAGTCAATCACGCATACCCTCAACATGTCCTTGAGGGTCTGAATTGTACGCTCCGCTTGACTATCCGTTTGCGGGTGAAATGTTGTGTTGAGTTTAACCTGTGTACCAAGCCCTTTTTGAAATGACCTCCAAAATTGAGAGGTAAATTAGGTCTCTCTATCTGAAATACCGGATAAGGGCACTCCATGCAATCAGACTAGCTCCCGGATATATAGTTTAGCATAATCCTCCGCCGAATCCATGGTTTTGACCGGTAAAAAATATGCAGCCTTGGTCAACCTGTCTACCACAACCCAAATGGAATCATATTGTCAGAGAGTACGAGGTAAACCCGTGATGAAATTTGTATTAATTTATTCCCACTTCCAAGTAGGAATGCTGATATCCTGAAGTACACCTCCCGGTCTCTGATGCTCAACCTTTACTTGCTGACAGTTCAGACACTTGGCTACGAATTCTGCAATATCCTTCTTCATGCATTCCACCAATAGATTTTCCGTAAGTCACGGTACATCTTGGTGGCACCTGGATGGATAGAATACCTGATCCATGAGCCTCATGCAACATCCGTCTCCTCAAATCGTCAACATCTGAAACACATAGGCGATCCTGGTAACGAAGCACACCATCTCCCCCTTTGGAGAAGACCTCTACCTTCTAATTTTGAATGGCTTCCTTCAAATTTACCAAAATTGGGTCTGCATCTTGTCTATATTTCACATCAGTCACCAAGGATGATTCTGATCTGCTCTGGACAACAACACCACCATCAGTCGAGTCAATCAACCTAACTCCCAACCTTGCGAGTTGATGTACATCTTTCACTAGCTCATTCGTCCCCCCATCCACATGGGACACACTCTCCATAGAGAGTCTACTAAGTGTGTATGCTACTATATTAGCCTTAACCGGATGGTAAAGGACACTCATATCATAGTCCTTGAGTATCTCCAACTACCTCCTTTGCCGAAGATTGAGATCCTTCTGAATAAACATATATTGTAAGATCTTATGGTCCGTAAATACATCCACGTAGACCCCATACAAATAATGTCGCCATATCTTTAAGGTGAATACCACCACGGCCAATTCAAGATCATAGGTCGGGTAATTTTTCTCATGAACTTTCAACTGTCTATAGGCGTATGCTATAACTTTCTCGTGCTGCATCAACACACACCCAAGTCTGATCCTTGAAGCTTCACAATACACCACGAACCCATCAGTACCCTCTGGTAGAGTTAACATTGGTGTTGAAGTAAGTCGAGCCTTCAACTCTTGGAAGCTCTTCTCACAAGCCTCCTACCATTGGAATTTCACAATCTTCTAAGTCAATTTGGTCAAAGGTGTTGCAATAGATGAGAAACCCTCAACAAATCTTCGATAATATCTGGCTAGACCCAATAAACTCTGAATATTTGAGGGATTCATCGGTCTAGGCCAATTCTTCATCGCCTCGATTTTTTGAGAATCCAACTTTATACCCTCACTTGATACCACATGGCCCAAAAATGCTACGAAGTTCAACCAAAACTCGCACTTGCTGAATTTGGCATATAATTGATGGTCCTTGAGTGTCTGAAGCACTACTCTCAAATGAGCAGCATGCTCCTCCTCACTCCGAGAGTATATCAAGATGTCATCAATAAACACAATCACGAACATGTCCAGATATGGATTGAACACCCTATTTATCATGCCCATAAAAGATGTAGCAAAATTCATTAGTCCAAAAGACATAAATACAAATGCATAATGAACATACCGCGTCCTAAAAGTTGTCTTGGGGATGTCACTCTCCCGAACCCTAAGCTGGTGATACCCAGACCTGAGATCTATCTTTGAGAAACACTTGGCACCCTGAAGCTGGTCAAATAAATCATCAATCCTGGGTAAAGGATACCTGTTCTTGATGGTGACTTTGTACAATTGCCGATAATTAATACATATGCCAAGAGAACCATCTTTCTTTCGGACAAAGAGAAGTGGTGCACCCCATGGGGACTTGCTCAATCTAATGAAACCCTTATCTAACAAGTCCTTCAACTGCTCTTTAAACTCTTTTAGCTCGGATGGAGCCATTCTATAGGGTGGAATAGATATAGGTTGCATGTCAGGAAGAAGGTCAATACAAAAATTGATCTCCCACTTGGGAGGGATTCCCGGTAAATCATCTAGAAAGACCTCTAGATACTCACGTACCACTGGAACTGACTGGATAGTCGGGTCTCAGACTCAACATCCTTAACCCTAATTAGATGGTACACACATCCCTTAGAATATCATCTTTCTGGCCTTAAGGTAGGAAATGAAATGACCTACAGGCACAACTGAACTACCCTTCCATTCTAAAACTGGCTCACCCGAAAATCTGAACTTTACTGCCCGAGTTCTACAATTAACTGAAGCATAGGATGAAAATAGACAATCCATGCTGAGGATAACATCAAAATCGGTCATGGCTAACTCTATCAAATCTGCCGAGGTGACCTTCTGAAGGACTGAGACTGGGCAACCTATACACCCATCTAGCTACAACTAAGTCACCTACTAGAATAGAAACTGAGAAGGTTTCTGACAAGACTCGGGACTGACTCTAAAGCTACTAGCCACATAAAGTGTCATAAAAGACAAGATAGCCCCCAGATCTAGCAAAGCATAAACATCAATATGGAAAATTCATAACATACCGGTGACTACATCCAGGGAGACCTCCTACTCCTGGCGGGATGCTAAGGCATAGAATCTATTTTGGCGCTGACCACCACTTGTTCAAGTAGATGCCCCTGATGTGTTGAGTGTGCGGGAGGGGCTGTTGAACTAGAAGTTGGGCCTTGGCCCCCAACCTGATCCTGTCTCGCTGCTGGGCAATGTCTAAGCATGTGTGTGGGCTTCCCACACCCGAAACAAGCCCATGAACCTACCAAGCACTGGCCTGTGTCCTTGACCATATCTGCGGCAAGCTGGGACGCTAGAATCTGTTGGTCTGCTACTCTGACCCCACGAGCCTGATGCTTGCCCCCTCTGATCGTGCCTCGGTCTGGATGGCACACTCAATGCTAAAGATGTTGGGGATGATGATCTCTGGTGGGTCTGCTGTCAGTACCCACCACCTGGCCTCGGCTTTGAGAATCTGTGGTCATCGATCCTAGCCCTCTTGGCCTCCCTCTCTCTCAGATTTGCTGCCTCCATCTGCTGGGTGTACAAGACCATCTGAGGGAAGTCCATGTCCTGGTGGAGCATAGCGGTCCTACAATCCTTGTCCAAGTAGCCCTCTACTCCATGCACAAACCTGCTCAACTGCGCCCTCTAATCAGCTACTAACTCTGGGGAGTATTTCGATAGGCGAGTGAACTCAAGGGCATACTCTTGCACTGTCACTCTCCCTTGTTTCAAATTTACGAACTCAGCTGCCTTTAGCTCCCTCATTTCATGAGGGAAGAACCGATCCAAGAATGCAACATGAATGTTACACCCCGTAAGTTCCTAACATTTAGTCAATGAATTCGTATGTAAGTCAAGAGTTTGATGGGTACGACAAATACGAGAAAGGGCCCGGGAAAAGATCTAACGAACGCGAAATCAAGGTTGCAAGGGAGAAGGGAGGACAAGCTGCCAAAGGAGCAATGTGTCACGGACCCTCTCCCTCCGTAATGGGCTCCGCGACATGGACTAGAATTGCCGCGATGGGGTCTGTGACACGAACCCCCTGTCCACCGCTCAAGTTTTCTATAAGTTCAACTGGTGCATTTGGTATTATAACATATAAACATACCTTCATCTAGATAGAGAGAGTTATGCAATTTTCTTATGATTTTCCTTCGGTTACGCTGCTAAACGCCGTCCAAACTCAAATTAACTTCAGGTATCGGATTATAAGCCTGTAGGGAGCATTACTATGGAGTTAGTTCTCGAAATACGCTCGGCAAATCAGAACTCCGCCGAGTAGAAGTTATCAGAATTGCTCCAAATTGATTCCTAATCAGCCACAGGTATCAAGTAAGCATTTCTCTCTTCTGAACTCTCGTGAAGTTATAAGTTTTCGGTCGTATTATGCGAAGTTGAAGTATTATTGTTATTATTATCAAAAGTTATTGTTTTGGCCGAATTTGGTATTAAAATTAGTTCCCTTTTCTCCCAGTATTACGGCTACAGTTGGAAAGAGCTGTTGAACACAACTGAAACTCGTCAAATAATCGGGAATCGGTGATCGAGGTATGAAAGGCTTATCCCTTCGGCAAGTTATTCTCATCGTAAATGTTATGACTTATGTTCTTGAATGGAAACAACGGTTCCTCATGTTGCAAATAGTTGCTATCAGTAGATTGTGATCAGATATCTTATGGCCAGCTATTGTTTGTAGACTATGAAGGGATATAGGTTGGATTTAGCTGTTAGAAAACGTATAGATTATAATACAGTATCCTTTGTCAACAAAGAGCATTTCAAGTGTGATACAAGCTGGAAACACCATAGGAACTCATCAGTTTTCAGTATATTGTACTAGTGGAATTGGATGTCTTATGGTCAGGCCTAGACCTTAGAAGCTCGTAGATAATTATTAGGCCTGAGTTAGTAAGTTGAACAGCATAGGCGCAGCTCGGACATATAGCCACTAGTTTAGCACTTGTATTGTTAGTGAAGCACGCCCAGAGGCCATTGGAGTACCCTTACGCCCCAAGGCCAGAAATGTAGATAGGAAGGCCATATTTTAGAGTCAGCAGCCTAGGGGTTGTCTAGTGAACTGAGTGACAGTCTGCCAACTAGTTAGCTACTACCAATGATTGTCAGTCCCAGTTGACTTAGCATTCGTCATATAGGTCGCCCAGGAAGCCAGCCTAGTCATCTAGGTCAAATAGACCTGTGGGTACCCTAAGGAAGGGGACCTTATTAGCAGCTAGAGGCAGGGTCGGCGCCTCATCTTGTGCTTATAAGATATGCAGATGCAGATCGCTGTGAGTGGCTATATCTATGTAAACTTGTCTATAAGGTTAGGAATCTCCTAGAAAAGTAACATAATATTTGAGCAGACCAAGATAAGGTCTAAAGTACTAGCACCATGTTGGTCAGTAATAGGCTAAGAATGCCAGTAAACTTCCTGTGGAGGATTAGGAGCCGACCACTCAAAAGCATGTTCGGTCAGTAACAGTCTTACAGTCGTTATAAGCAGAGGAATAAAGAAATTAGTCATCCGCGACCCTACAGTTGTTTATGAGTTATAGTTGTCTGAGTAGGACATTCAGAGTATTATTAGGACACCCCAGATCTTTCCCTATCCAGTCTAGACCATTAGAGATCATGATCGCTACCAGGATCCTCTAATCAGATACAGGTGCACGGGTGTGCCTGTCAGCAGTCCTACAGACCATTCTAGGGGCGAGCAGCGATAGAGTTAGGCCCAGAAGGCTAGATATGCCTTTGAGTGGCTAGATTAAGATTTGAGAATAGCACCTCGATTGTGGTTGTCATCATTTAGGAGCCTTCCATGACCACCGCAGGGTTACTAGTTGTGTCGTCGCCCACCAGGGGCTAGATGATGTCGCTCTAAGGAGCGGTATGCCATCCGCGAGGGATGAAGATGAGGTCCAAGGACCTTATACAGTCCATTCCATGGCTGGACTATGTTATTTCGTATCGACACAATACCCCCGTCGAACCTGGTGCCCGGGGTACAGATATCAGGAGTCCACCAAACTTAGACACAGCTATAGCACCAGTAGAGTCATAGAAACCTGGTTAAGAGCTATATAGATTGAAGTGTGCTCGCCAGGGCTTATGGGGGCCCGAGCGGGTTAGTTTGTATTGATTGTACCTTCTAGGCTTATGGGGGCCCGGTTAGGTTCTTGGTTGCATCTTTGTCTGCTAGCTATAGCTTATGATTATATGATTTTGTAGTCGTAGCTCATGTACGTGTAGTGTTTTGTTAGATGCATATTACGAATAAGCCAGCTTACAGGTTAAATCTTCTGCCCCTCTTTTTTACTTACTTTTAGTTTTTAACAGTTTCCATTCAGCTTTTATGACTGCCTTACATATTCGGTACATATTGTACTGACGCTCAATTATGGGGAACTGCATTACTTGCCTGCAGGTTTAGACAGACAGAGTTCGGAGTCTTCAGTAGCAGCTGTGCAGACTCTACAGTTGGGTCAGCTCCTTTCATTCGGAGTTTCCAGGTTGTAGAGATTTCAATATTTTAGTTGTATAGCATTTTGGGTAGGCCGGGGCCCTGTCCCGACAACTATTTGTGATTCTTAGAGGCTTGCAAACTAGATTCGTCAGTCAGTTAGTTGTATGTTGGTTGTGTGGGGCCTTAATCAGTTATGCTTCGTATGTTGGCCGTGTAAGGCCTAATAGTAGCTTGTCTTCATTTCTGTTATAACTAGACAGCATGGTGGTCTTTTTGGCCCGCATAGGATCCCTTCTATTGCCTGTTATTGGTTGGTTATTTAATTTACAGGTGGCTATACGGTCGTGCCGGCCAGGGGCTATGTTTACAGTCGAGATATAGCTCGTTGTTTTCTTGAATTGAGTCGCAGACATGCACCAGACGAGCATAAGCCAGCCAGGTCAGTCAGATCCGAGCGTGGAAGGTGGGGCGTGACAATGAAACTCTTCCCAAGTGACAGGACCTGCTCCGGCGCCCCTGATATCCTTCCATTGGCGAAACCAGATATGCGCGGCCCCTTTAAACTGGTACGAGGTCAACTCCGCGCACTCCACTTCATTCACCCCCATGACTTGGGTGATCTTTACAATCTCATCTATGAACTCATGTGGGTCCTCATCTACTTTTGACCCAAGGAGCTCCGGCGGGTTCATTCTCAAGAAGTCTCTGACTCGAGCCGTCGTTGCATTGCCATTTTGCTGAACGTGCGCAACAGCCTACTGATTGACCTGTCAAGGCTTGCGCAAGCATCTGAATAGCATCCGGAAACTCAGCATGGGCAACTGGCTCCGGTGCTAGTGCTCCTGAACTGTTGGGGCCTACTGGTGCCTATTTCCATTGCCATCCTCATGGCCTTCACCATTCCCGTTCCTTCTACCATTCACTCTTACGGGAACCATGATTCTGTAATCATGAATATCATGAATTAGAAGGATAGGGATACATTTCACCGCACAACATAGATCACGAAATAAGGGAACATTTCCTAAACGTCTAGTAGCCTCTTCTTCATAAGTGTGGCACGCTTCACACCCTTAAAAAAGACTATACTTAACGCGGCTTCCAGACACCCTAGGACACTTCAAACCTATTGCTCTGATACCAAGTTTGTCACGACCCGAACGGAGGCCCAGATCGCAACACGGGACAAGGAGCTTCAAGAGACCCCAAGTCGACCCATGGCATAAGCATACATCTAACTCGACCAATAAAACTGAGAAATCAACAAGATAATCATAGCGGAAGTCTAAATCAACCATAACATAAGAATACACCATCCAAAGTTGAATACATACATATGTTTGAAAAGCCTCTAAACATGACAAGTTGATGGGAAAAGACCCCAACTAACTCAACAAACTGAAACTGAAATATATATAGGAAATCTGAATAGTCTAGCCCTCGGGAGATGAGAACTCACCAACAACATACGATGCTATCTCAGGAGGTATACTATGAGCAGGGCTGAACCTGAGACCGTGTCCTGAATCATGAAATGATACAATATAGAGTAAGCGTTCAGTATGTGGAATGTACCGAGTATGTAAGGTAAGTAAAACCGCTTAAGTAACTAAAATCATTTAAAGAAAATGCATAATGTAAACATAAACATTAAGAATGTGACAGTAGGGCTTGCATGAATTCTTTCTGAAATTCATGATCTCTTCATAACATAGCATAACATAACTTCATAACATCATAACTGAATCGATTGACTCAAAGATGAATTCTAATATTTATAAGTAAAGCTGAGCATTGAGTCAAACCTGATTTAGAACATTCATATATATATATAT
>JACEIK010016748.1:0-14618 GCA_018107945.1 Datura stramonium
ATATTGCTTCATGCTTATGTATTGAGAACTTAAGATATAAAATTCTAGAGTGACATGTAGTAGAATGTAACCATAAATATGTTTCTACATTTTAAAATCCAAAGAAAAGTAAATTATTTGAAAAGCGTACCTTTTGCCTGATGTTCGCAACACAAAATGAAAATCATACCGAAAATCTTCTCAGTTGATTAGAGTTTCGTGCTGATAACGTGTTGTAAAATAAAACTCAAAACAATAATGTAAAGAAACAATATAAAGAACAAGAAAAACAATACGATAGAACAATATAAGATAACTTTCTTCTTTCAAGTGTGTTCTTCAAAGGTGAAGAACATCTCAATTTATAGGATGAGAAGTCACCCAAAGGTTACAAATATGCATTAATATGGTATATGAATATTGAAGAGTTCATTGTATGAAACATCAACACAATTAAATAGATTCATATTAAATGGACAACCACAATTCATTGTATACATAACACATGTGAATTTAATTACTTTCAAATTGATTGCCAACCGTAATTTCTTACTTTTACAAATGAGATAGGATTTCTATTTTGGTTATCTTCTCATTTAGCTAATCTGTTAAAATATATGGTGATTTTTTATTTTTATTTTTGTTTAATAGCTTGTAATTTGTAAATATCCATTGATATGACCAATTCAACGATTTCAAATTTTGTTCCCCATATTTTAGTTTCTAGTTTGTCTTGTTTTGTTATCATGCTTGTAACATGAAAATGGTCATAATCTTTTCTCAATTCCCCTGCAACTGTTAGAAAGGGTCGCCCAATACTTGTAGATAATATCCCAAAATATTTTGTGTCACGATTAGAACATGGACTTAGATCACGATTCGGGACCTAGAACCATGAATGACTCCAAGCTAACCCATGAAACGTACATAACATGATTAAGAGCGTATAACTAAGTGGAAATAAAGAAAAAATCATAACACGAACAGAAGTCTAGAATATCATAAAGTGACAAAGCTGTATCAACAATCCAATATTGTCGGATATCTATGCATCATGTCTGAGAGCTTCTAAACATACGATGAGTTGAAGGGAAAAAACCCTCATCTAGCTTTACTAAAGTCTGAAAATTGAAAGACATAAAAGAAAGAATATGCATCAAAACTGATGTCCTCGGATCATGAGGACTCACTAGAACTGCTGAAGCTAGGGTAGGACAGAATCAAACAACGGGCCTGAGACTGGTCATTGGAACCTATATCATGAGATGATATAGTGCAAAAATATGTGATCAGTATTTTGAATATACTGAGTATATAAATGTGATCAGTATTTTGAATATACTGAGTATATAAGATAAGTAAAATATGATATTAAAATGATATTACAATATCATTAGTAGAGAGCAAGCTAAAACATGAGTTTCTGATTATAAACTGAGTATAATGGCTCAAGATTTTCAAACTGATTCATAAAGATGCACATGACTGATTTCATAAGTAAAACCTCGTAAATGTACATTGATACAAAATATCATAGGTCATGAACTTTGAACATGCATAGAAAATCAAGGAATAGTAGGAGACTCTCATAACCGACACAATTATGAATGAGCACATGATGCACAACTATCTCTCTCAAGTTGGTAAAACAGTTCTAAGACTTGCCAGTGCAAAGAACGATAAAGGCATGATATCACTCGTGAGCCCATTTGGTCAGGGGAACACCCTCTAGCAAGGCCCCAAACACGAATTTTCTACGGTGGCACGTAGTTCTAAGATGTGGGTGCGCTAAATCTTGGCCTATGTCACGACCCAAACGGCCATGATTGGCACCCACATCGGGGTGAACCAATGAGTCCTAACTAATTATCTAATTTCAACAACAATATGAATAAATGAACATTCTAAAATAAATAGCAGAAGCCTTGAATAAAATAAAAGAACATAATATCAGATCTGTCTATTACATCCTTGGAATTGAAAGTCATTATCTTGAGAATATCTACCTAATATTGTCTTGGAAAAAAAACCTTAATAAAATGATAAATTCATGTCCAAACAAAAGACATTCTGGTGGTGAAGTCATGGTAGCACAACCTGATCTGCCCACCTTCGGTAATTTGTGGCTTCTCTACAGGTGGGGTTGAGATGAACTTCCTGGATCATGGTTTGCACTCATAAAAGAAGTATAGGAGTAGCATCAGCACAACACAATATACTGGTAGACATCATCGACCGACCTTAGATAATAATGAATATGAATATGCATATATGGGCACAACAATCATTTACGAAAATAATTATTTCTTGCATATCCTTATTCCTAATATTGCTCAGAACAAGGTCGAATGCTAGCCTACTCAATGGATTAGGCCCCACTACACTGGCAGGTTTGCAGCAGCAGCGGTCTCATGGCAACGGTATGGGTACCGTTGGAGTGGTACTGCATAGGCAGTAGCTCTATCCAACCGTCAACCTTGTTCCACGCTTAACCTGGCCAGTCATCAACTCAGAATAATTGCATATATGACAAGTTTAGCGATTAATTCATCAACTGATAATTTTGGAAGGATACATATATGTCTCACAGTATTGAATTTTCACAACTTCATCAACAACTATCATATCAAGTGTGTTTTATAATTCATGTGATCACATCATAACATTAACCACAAATTAGGTTCGAAGACCAACCAAACATGATGTCACTTCACACATATATATATATCATTATTTAAAGTATAACTCCATATAAATCATAACCTACCTCGATTGTAGGGTCGAGAAGTCAGCTACTCCGCAGGTTCCTTGCCTTTTCTGAAAGCTTCGAAACATTCGAACTACAACAATAATTATAAAATAATCTATTATTTATTTACACATAGGGGTCTCGGAAGTTTAAACTCCCACAATTCTACCCTTTCAGCCAGTCCCAATCGTTATCTATTAAAAAACTCATCACTTTATATTCACAAATCCATCATTCGTACCCCAAATCATGGAGTTTCCACTCCTTAAACCCCTTGCTAGGGATAATTGCCTTACTTTATCAAATTGAGGGTCTTAATTACCCATAAATTATATACATACCTTCACATCCCTTAAGGAGCTTTCATTACTCATTTCTAGACCTAAGAATCAATGCCTATTAGTTCTCCCTTCATCAGCCCTAGTCTAACTATTATATGGTTCTTTCATTAGGAAATCACCATAAGGGCCACCCTACGATTCTAGGGTGTTAGAAAATCGAAAGAGGGAAGGAATTAGCTAGAGTCTTACAATGGGAAGAAGAAATTCACGTTATCTCTGAAAAATCACCTTAAACCCTTCAGTTCATGGT
The DNA here is from genome assembly GCA_018107945.1 of Datura stramonium. Classification (NCBI taxonomy): domain Eukaryota; kingdom Viridiplantae; phylum Streptophyta; class Magnoliopsida; order Solanales; family Solanaceae; genus Datura; species Datura stramonium. The sequence continues at coordinate 3,320 of JACEIK010016748.1, forward strand.
ACCTTAAAATAATGGGGTAAAACCCCTGATATCCGACTTAAAACTTACTTACTGCCTCTCGTCGTCCGCTGCGGCGATCATATTTCTGCCGCAGTGAAACTGCTATGGAAGTCAGGACACAGCTACAGAGGATCTAATGGTTACTCTCCCCTTTCATTATAGTGGGACTTCGACCGTAACAACGGTCTCGCTGCAGTGGTTTTCCAATCGCTGCAGTGGTCCTACGGTAACTAGTAGCTCCCATTCTCCCGCACTCAAGTCATTCCTCAATTCAAGTTTCACTAACACTCACCCACACTTTTCCTTTAGGTGAATAGAGGGTGTTCCAGACTAATTTTCCCCCATAATGAAAGATGGATCATTACATCAAATATCAATTAAAATACCGTTCATCCCCCGAATGGACTAAGAAAGCAAGAAAAGAGGCATACATGATTCTATAAATAGCTGGGGGTATCTATCCCGCATGTCGATTTCGGTTTCTCAAGTGGCTTCATCTATGAAATGATTCTTCCACTGGACCTTTACCGTGCTGATCTCTTTCGATCTTAAGTTACAGACCTCCCTATCTAATATAGCCACAGGCTCCTATTTGTAAGATAGATTTTCATCAAGTAGCACCGAATTCTAGAGGATTATGTAATACCCTATTCCCATGGTATTTTTTCAACATATAGACATGAAATGTCAGATGCACTCTCGATAGCCCTAGCGATAGAGCCAGTTCATAAGCTACCTCTCCTACACACCTAAGAATCTCGAACAGCCCAATGTACCTCGGGGGTAAGCTTGCCCCTCTTCCCAAATCTCATCACTCCCTTCATGGGGGAAACCTTGAGCAACATTTTCCCTCCTACCATGAACTCCATATCCCTCACATTTATGTTTGTATAATGTTTCTTCCTGCTTTGAGAAAGCATGAATCGTTCATGTATCACCGTAACTTTCTCCAAGACTCTTTAAGAAAGTCAGTGCCCCATGGTCTCACCTTGAATGCATCAAACCAGCCGATTGGGGATCTATATTTTCTTCCCTATAGAGCCTCGAATGGCACCATTCCAATGCTTGAGTAATAACTATTATTATAAGCAAATTCTTTCAAAGGTCGGAACTTATCCCAATGTCTATCAAAATTGATCACACAGGCCCGAATCATGTCCTCTAACACCTGAATTGTCCACTCCAACTGTCCATTTATCTGTGGTTGAAAGTCCATACTCAATTCTACCTGGTGCATAGTTCAGCCTGCAAGGTCCTCGAAAAGTGGAAAGTGAACTATGTACCCCTATCTGAGATGATCAAAACTGGCACCCATGCAACCGAATAACCTCTTTCACATATAACGTGGACAGTCTCTCAACATTTTAAGTCACCTGAAACGACAAGAAATGGGAATAATTAGTCATTATGTCAACAATGACCCAAATGGAGTAAAACTTTCCTAACGTCTTTGGAAGGCCAACCACAAAATCCATCGCTATTCACTCCCACTTCCACTCTAGGATGGGAATTCTATGGAGTACTCCCCAGGCTTCTGATGCTCATATTTCACCTGCTGATAGTTTAGGATTTGGGAAACATACTCAACAATGTCCCCCTTAATTTTTCTCCACTAATAGTGTCACTTCTGGTCGTGATACATCTTAGTAACTCCAGGATGAATTGAGTACCTGGAGCTGTTAGCTTCTGACATGATGGTTTTGATTAGCTCGCCAACTTGGAGCAAACATACACATCCCCTTATCCTCAAGGTCCCTTCACCATCTATCATCGTCTCCATCGCCTACCCTCATAAGAAATGGTCATAAATCTTACTCAGCTTTGTATCCTCATACTACCTAGTTTTCACTTCCTCTAGCAACAATGGCTTAGCCTCTACATTGGCTAATATTCCTCCTGTCTTTGCCAATGTGAGTCTCACCAAGCTATTCGCCAGTGTCTAAATTTTTCTAGCCATCGGGCGCTGGGTAGCTTCCAAACAAGCAAAATTTCCCATGCTCATTTCTTTCTGGCACAAAGCGTCTGCCACAACATTTGCCTTTCCTGGATGATACAGAATTGTGACATTGTAGTACTTCAGCAGTTCCATCCATCCCCCTTGTCTCAAATTGAAATAACCATCCATCCCCCTTATCTCAACAAGAATTCACACTTGCTGAACTTGGCGAACGACTGGCGGTCTTTGAGTTTCTAAAGCACTATACTCAGGTGATTAGCATGCTCTTCCTCATTTCTGCAGTATACCAGAATGTCGTCGATGAATACGATGATGAACATATCTAGATACTGCTTGAAGACTCTGTTCATTAGGTTCATAAAGGTTGCAGGGGCATTTGTTAGTCCGAAGGACATAACCACGAACTCGAAGTGACCATACCGAGTCCTGAAAGCTATTTTTGGTATGCCAAACTTTTTGATTCTTAGCTGATGATACCCCGACCTGAGATCTATTTTGGAGAAACAACTGGCTCCTGAAGTTGGTCGAACGGGTCATCAATTCTGGGTAGGGGATACTTTTTCTTGACTGTGACCTTGTTCAACTGATGGTAATTGATGCACATTCTGAGGGAACCGTCTTTCTTTCGCACGAATAACACTGGAGCACTCTAGGGAGAGATGTTGAGTCTGATAAAACCCTTATCTAGAAGATGTTTTAGCTGCTCCTTCAACTCCTTAAGCTCAGCCGGAGCCATTCTATAAGAAGGGGTGGAGATGGGCTGAGTATGTAGAATAAGGTCTATGCCGAAGTCAATTTCCCGATCAGGAGGGACTTTGGGAAGATCTTCAGGAAACACATCCGGAAAATCTCTGACAATAGGGACTGACTGGATAGTTTGGGTCTCAGAATCGGAATCCTTGACCCGAACTAGATGATAAATACATCCCTTAGAAATAAGCTTCTTGGACTTAAGGTAAGAAATAAACTACCCTTCGGCACTGAACTACTGCCCGACCATTCTAGAGCTGGTTCATTAGGGAACTGAAAGCTGAAGACCCTAGTTCTGCAGTCGACTGAGGCATAACTGGAGTATATCCAATTCATGCAAAGAATGAGGTCGAAGTTGACCATGTCTAACTCCACGAGGTCAGATGGAATGACGTTATTGCAGACTAAGATCGAACAGTTTCTATACACCCGACTGGCTCTAACTGACTAGCCAACTGGGGTGGAGACTGAGAAAGGTTCTGATAGTACTTTTGGACTGATATCAAACTGAATTGCTACGTAGGGAGTCATGAATGATAGTGTGTCCCTTGGATCAAGCAGGGTATATACATGCAGGTGAAAAAGACGTAACATACCCGTGACTACATCTGGTGAGTTTTCCTGATCCTGACGAGATGATAATGCATAAAAATGGTTTTGGCATTGACCGCCCTCCGTACCTGAAGTGGTAGCCTGTTGAGCTGCTCGACCAGTTGAAGCTGCTGAGGTGGTGGATTGTGATCTCCCTCTTCTTGCTGATGGGCATTCCTTAAGTTGATGCTTGAGCTGTCCACAACCAAAACAACCCTCTTGACCCTGAAGACACTTTCTCGGGTAGTTCTTGCCGCACTTGGGGCAAGCTAGATATCTGTTCTCAGAGCTGTATCTCTGAGTATGAGATCCAGATTCTCCACCCCTCCGGTCCTAGCGGGACTGAAAGGTAGGGGCGCTGGATGGGCTAGGCGTTGGAGCCCTCTACTGCTTCTGCTGTTGTGGGCGGTTGCTACCACCTGACCTCTGGTGGCCATGATCGGACTGGCTAGTCCTTTCCATCTTATTCTTCCTCTCCATGTCTCTCAGTTTTTCGGCCTCAATCTGCTAGGCATAAACAACCAAACTGGAGAGGTCGATATCCTTGATCAACATCACTGTTCTGCACCCTTTGAGAACCAGGTTTGACACCCCATTCATGAATTTCAGCATGCGATCCCTTGGCTCGGCCACCATCTCTGGAGCGTATTTGGACAACCTGGTAAACTCCAGAGTATACTCTTTCACGGTTCTGCTTCCCTATCTCAGGTCCATGAACGCTGCTACCTTGGCCTCCCTGAGTTCTCTAGGGAAAAATCTGTCCAGAAAGGTGGTGTTGAACTCCTCCCACTCCACCGGTCCTGCTCTCGCCAGTCACCCCTTCTTTCTCTGTTCATACCAGATCTGGGCTACCCGTTTTAGTTGGTAGGCATCCAGGTCATCACTCTCGGAGGAGCTGACACCCATTATGCGGGTAATCTTTCTGATCTCATTTATGAACTCTTTGGGGTCCTCCCCCAGGGTTCGTTCGAGTGAAGTCCCACTCCCTATCAGTTCCTGCGTACCCATTGTTATTAATTGGAACCACCTGCTGGTTCACCTGGTTGGTTACAGTTTGGGCGAGTAGCTGAATGGTCGTCTTTAATTCTGCGGTTGATACCGAGTCATCTTGTGGGGCTGCTGGGGCTGGTGGAGCAGTCTGCTGGGCATTTTCGGCCCTCCTTCCGTTGCCGTATAGTTCACTGAAATGAAGTAGGACACGAGTTAGGAGAATGATTGTTGGAACTAAATTTCAATGCACGATAAGGAGTATGAAATGAAGGAAAGTTTTCTAATGACATCTCATAGCCTCCCCGTCATAAGTGTGGCGCACTTCACACCAATGATGAGGACTCTACTTGATGTGGCTTTCAGACATCCGAGGATACTCTGAACCTAGTACTCTGATACCAAGTTTGTCACGCCTTGAGTTTACACCCTGAACGGAACACAGTACTTAAAGCCACAAGTGACCCCAAGTCAACCCCTGGTCTATCATACATTGGTATTCTGAGTAATATAAAATATGTGCAGCGGAAATTTAAATAAAAAATAATAACATTTGAACAAGATTACATATTTAATAAAATCAATCTGATTCTGAAAACAACTCTACGTCTGAAAGCCACTAGGTCTGATGAGCTACTGAGACAAACCCCTAGATAACTCCCAATCAAAATAAAAGAAATGCAATCATGACTAAATCAAGTAATCTTCATCCTTGAAGGATGAGGACTCACCAACTAGATAGCTGAGTTCTTCGGTATATGGTCTGCTAACGGGGCTGGGACTGTGATCCTGTAGTTGTATCAATAAGATGATACAACATAAAAGTATGCATCAGTAATTTAAATGTACTGAGTAAGTGAGAGGAACATAATACAATAAAATGAAAAATAAAAGAAATACTGAATTGGAAGACATGCAATGACCAACTAAAACTACTGAACTGAATAACTGCAATACTAAGGTGGTCTAGAAGACCCTGTCTGATGGTCAAACCACGTTCTGAGTCTGGATTACTAATCTGAACTGAGACTAGACTGAACTAACTAGTGGGAGAGTCTATAACTGACATGTAACCACATGAGCTAGACGTGGAGTCCGATGTATACACCCCACAGGTACGACCCAATATACCTTGTCGGGAAATAAAGGCATGAACTCTGTGATAAAAAAAGTCCGGGGCCAATTAGGCCAATAAATACTGAAACCTAGGCTGGCAGCGTAGTTCTGGAAACATGGGTGTGCTGGAACCCTGGTTCCCTCGGTGCTAAGTCCTACTCCTACTGGATAATCCTAAATTGAATACTAGACTGATAGCTCGAAACTGGGACCCAAGACAAGTCAGGGATATGTGTCTAACAGTACCTCGAGAGTCTTAACGGAGTAGATTCTAAAACTGGGTTCTAGACTAGTTAGAGCTGCTTATCTAGAAGCGTCGTAACCGTTTGAGAACAAACTGGAATATGAAATGGGGTCCTAAGGATAGTCAGAGCTATTATTCTAAAGTTTCATGACCGCCCAGTGGACCAATAAATTGAATTCTGAATATGATTCTGAAAGTTGGGAGGTAATATAGGCACCTTAGGAAATTCTGTAGTCAAACTGATCAGCTGACATTTCTGACTGACACTGAGAAATTTCATATTTTTATTAAGGCTAGACAATCATGTATCTAACTGAGAATTTAGCATGTAAAATAGTAAGGGAATTCACTACATTGGTATAATCAAGAGAATTCCAAGGTTTATCATCTCAACATGAATTTCTAGTCTGTTCTACCCTCAAGAACTAGGGCTGAAGTCACTGCACAGAGATAAGAATCAATACTACCATTAACTGGTGGAAAAATACCCATAATTAATATACATGATGGTTCTACATGGATTAAACAAGACATTATCGAGAATTTCTTCTCATTCGAAAATTTGTAGGGCTAGAATTCATTTTTTGCGGAAATAATATCAATTTACTCATGAAATAATGGAAATAATGTCTAAAATTAATCATGGATATCATTCTATGTGAACTCAAAGAAGTTTATGTATAATCTCTTCGCAATCGAAAGATCAGAGCTAGGATTCATAAAGAAATTTGAGAAGATTTTTGGGGTACACAAGGGAAGAACTATCCCCTTGTTAAACTCCCACATACCTGAAGAAGAAGCCCAAAGAATCTCCTTGAGAATTGAGGAGAAAAGGTCTGCCCTAGTTCTTGCTCTGAAATGCTCTGAGATAAACTTTCTACGACTTGATTTTCTGAAGATTTAAGTGGGGAATGAGAAAAGAAAACGTTTACCCCCACTAAAAAGTATGAAATTATGTCTAAAACGACGTAGTTTCAAGTTTAGGAAGGTAGAAAATTAATGAAAGACCCTAGGAAATTCGCAGGGAAAACTTACTACTAGACCCCACGGGGGACTCTACGACTCGTGCCCAGTGACCACGACTCGTTGTCACAGTCGTTGGGTCCACTGCCCAGTATCCCCTATTGGTCACCACGAGGGACACCACGACTCGTGGTGTACCCTACGACTCGTGGTGACCCACTCGTAGACTACACTTCCAACACCCATACTCTCCCATCTATTTTGAACCACGGGTCACCTAGTGAATCGTGGCTTGGACCACGACTCGTGGTGACTAATTCGTGAAATTCACTGCCCATATTTTCTTGACCTTCATACTATCCTTGACCATGGGTCACCTCAAGACTTGTGGGGTGGACCACGACTCGTGGTCACACCTGTGGTCACCCCAAATACCAAAATTTTGAAATAACCCCAGGTCTCACCACGAGTCACCTAATGACTAGTGGTCACTCCCCACGGGTCACAGTACAACTCGTTCTGTGTCCTAGTGCAGATTTTATAGTTTTCTCTAATTTATGTCCCGGGTATAGCCTTTGAGTTTTCGGGGTATTACAATATCTCTCCCTTGGGAACATTATCCTCGAATGATAGAAAACACACATAAAAGTAGAGAGATGCAATGATAATACATACATACTGAACTTAAACCAAAAACTGACGGAATGAATGCCTCCGATTCAAACTACATACTGAACTGAATTCACTTTTCTTACATACATCCATAAACACAAAAGAAACTTAAACACATGAATTGAACATGAAAACTAAATTGAGTTCTAGGTTGGGACTGATATCTCAAGATGTGATTGAGCCGATAGAGAATAAGTGTGGGTATCTAGCCATCACATCTGCTTCGGCCTCCCACGTAGCTCCCTCCACCTGCTGATTTCTCCATAAGACCTTGACCAAAGATACTTCCTTGTTCCTAAGCTTATGAACCTGACAGTCAAAGATCCGTATTGGGACCTCCTCATATGAGAGACTATCCTTTATTTCTACACTGTCCAATGGCACAATTGAAGTTGGATCACCAATGCATTTCTTCAATAATGACACGTGGAATACTGGGTGCACAGAAGCCAACTCTGAAGATAATTCCAGCTCATAGGCTACCCTGCCAATTCGTCTAAGAACTCTGTATGGTCCCACATATCTCAGACTGAGTTTTCCCTTATTTCCAAACCTCATTACCCCTTTCATGGGTGAAATTTTCAGATAGACCCAGTCATTCACAACAAACTCCAATTCTCTTCTCCTCACATCAGCATAAGATTTTTGATGGCTTTGAGCTGTTTTCAATCTTTCTCTGATGAGCTGTACCTTATGCGTAGCTTCATGAACAGAGTTTGGCTCGATTATAGTAGCTTCACCAACCTCAAACCATCCAATAGGAGACCTACACCGTCTACCATACAATGCCTCAAACGGGGCCATCTGGATGCTGGAGTGATTACTATTGTTGTACACAAACTCGATAAGAGGCAAGTGGTCATCTCAACTACCTTTAAAATCGATGGTGCATTCCCTCAACATATCCTCTAGGGTCTGAATAGTCCACTCAGCTTGCCCATCTGTCTGCGGGTGAAAAGTTGTGCTGAGCTTGACCTGGGTACCATGTCCCTTCTGAAAGGACTTCCAAAAATGTGAGGTGAACTAAGTACCTCTGTCCGAGATGATGGATAATGGCACCCCATGAATCCTAACCAACTCCCGGATATAAAGTCTAGCATAGTCCTCAGTTGAATCCCTCGTTTTAACTGGGAGGAAATGTGCTAACTTAGTCATCTGGTCTGCTATTACCCAAATGGAATCATGTTGCTGACGAGTTCGGGGTAGACCCTTAATAAAGTCCATATTTATTTCTTCCTACTTCCATGTGGGTATGCTGATATCTTGGATCATATCTCCCAGTCTTTGATGCTCTACCTTGACTTGCTGGTAGTTCGGGCACTTGTCTACGAATTCAGCGATGTCTCTCTTCATGGAGTTCCACCAGTATATATCCCGCAAATAGCGATACATTTTAGTAGCACCTGGGTGGATGGAGTATCTCGAGCTATGTGCTTCAGCCAATATCTACTGCCTCAAGTCACCAACATCCGGTACACACAATGTGCCCTGATAATGGAGTACACCATCTCCCCCTTTGGAGAAAGCCTCAACCTCCTTTCTGAGAACCGCTTCCTTGAGTTTAAGAAGAAAGGGATCTTCATCCTATTTGGACTTAACTTCAACAACCAAAGAGGAGTCTGACCCTGATCTTGGGCATATTTACATGCCCAAATACTATTTTATACCCATGTTGTACCTTAATTTAAGAATAATCTCATGTATTTTGTGTAATTTATGATCATGACCTAACAAATATGATTAGCTCTCTTTGTAGGTTGAAATTTTCAATGTATGGAGCTCAATGTGAAGATAATGGTCCTAATCTTGAAGATAAATGTTAAAGGAGGGATTATGGATGATGAGACAAGCTAAAAAGGACATTTGGAGTCAACTCCGTGCCACGGAAAAGAATTGGGGCGTTCAACAATGTGCCACGGAGCAAAGAATTAATTTATATAAGCAGGAGCAACAAAACAGTGAGCCTGCGCAATTACTCCATGTCACAGAGAGTGATCTCCGCGTTAAGCTTTGTGCCACGGAGGAAAATCTGCGCGATGGGCAACGTGCCACGGAGTTGTTTCACCATAGGCCAAATTTTGCATTTTTCCAACTTATTATAAATTGAATCCTTAGCTCCTAAAATCATTTATCATGAAATATCTTTGGGAAACCGTAAAGGAGCGAAGGGAGAAGTGAATAACTCTACCTAGGGTTGATTATATTTCACTCTCTAATTATTCTTGTAAGTACGTTGCTTAAATCATGTTTTTGAGTATTTGTACAAACATGAGTGGCTAAAACCCTTCCTCTAGGGTTGAGGCTACGTAATATGATTATAAAATGCATGAATTCTTCATGGTTTGAGTTTTTAGTTGTTTTTTTGTCTTACATTCTTTATTATTAATGTTTTTATGCTTGATCACCATGAAAACAAACGCGTTAATATTAGGTAAAAGCTTGAAAGAGTAACCCTAGGCTAGAACATAAGAATGTAGGGAGCAAGTTCTTATCTTTACAATAGGATTCGCGGTTAGGATAGAATTTATACCTAATTTGCCTTGCTTCGTTACTAAAACGGGATGAGCTAGACACTAACTTAGAATTATCACATCACCACTCATAGAAGTAGTTGTGAAGCTAAGTTCAGTTAAATGATTAGNCTAACTTAGAATTATCACATCACCACTCATAGAAGTAGTTGTGAAGCTAAGTTCAGTTAAATGATTAGAGGTAGGAAAGTCCACAATCAAGGGTGCAAACTTCATAAACCACATCTATGTAATTAAATTGCTCACGAATTAGGACGTCACATCCCCACTCAACGATGTAGGTGTGAGACTAGTTTGTTTGTTTAGTGGCTCAAAAGACCATGAAAATAGCATTTTAATTATATGAGACAACAACTGAAGTTTCCATACTCGAACCATTGATAATTGTAGAATTGCATGATTATTAGGCCTTAACTCTAGTTTCTTCTTATATTGTTTCTCAGTATTTTGTGATCACCCCTAGACTTAATTATAATTTCTTGAAAACTTCTATAATCAACATTTGTGAAGGTTCATTTTAACACTTGAACTTGATAATTCGCTGAATTGGTCCAGTCCTTGTGGGTTTGACATCCGATTTTGAAAAAAGGCCACTGTATTACTTGTATGACCGCGTATGCTTGCGCTGGAGCGCGAGCAAGTTTTTGGCGCCGTTGCTGGGGACTGGTGAAATTGGTGAATTTCTTGTATTTTGTGTTGATGTAGAATTTTCGAAGTGTTGAATTTTTTTTTTTTTTGTAGATTCTATTATTTTTATATTTTTTAGCTTGATACCCTTCTTGACATGACATCATGGAGTACAAGCGGGTTGAATGATGGATACTCCTATGTCAATGATTCTTGTCTGAATTGTGGAGGACCCAGGTTGTAGCAACATTGTGCGACTTGCAGTATATGTGGTGGTCAGGATGGCGATTGGAATTGTTGTCCAAATTCACGTTCCCCTACCCCAAGCCCCTACTATGATCCTTCTGTTGTTTTTTATAAGTACATGAATGATGTAGAGGAGGACTTAGAACACCAAGTTCAGATAGAAAACATGTTAAAACAGGTCCTTGAGTAGACAAAAGCGATGAGGGAGCAGATGGAAGTATTGGGAGTTCAGACCAAGAAAAATGGAGAGGCCATAGAAATGATAAGCGTCAAGTTCACAAAGATGATGGTTGAGGCTGAAGCTTTCTTTGATTTGCAAGTGACGGTCCTAGACAATACTCAAGAGGGACTGCAAGGAGAAGAAAAGGGTGAGTTCTTGGAACAAGCTCAACAATTAGAAGCTCCTGAGAGTCTCCATGATGATCTAACACATATGGCCAATCCATTCATGAAAGGAAAGATAGAGTTCCAACCATTTGAAATTCATGTGGAGTCAGATGTTGATGTGGAGAAGTTGTACACAAGTAAGGAGGTCAAGCACAATGCAGTTTCAGAGTTGAGGTGTATTGTACCCCACTCGAAGCATTTCTTGACATTAAGTTTGGTTGACAACCT
>JACEIK010016749.1:0-14615 GCA_018107945.1 Datura stramonium
ATCAAAGAATCACATGAGAATATACACATAACAATAGATAAACAAGTCGAAATGAAGCATTTGAGTATCACTTGGGCATGCAATTCTGCCCAAGATCACCTGTCATTGCTGCTTTACCGATTTCAAATCAACTAATAGGCGATCTACACCTCTTCCAATAAAGATCCTCAAACAGAGCCATCTGAATGTTGGAATGGTAGTTTTTGTTATATGCAAACTCAATGAGAGGCAAATGATCATCCCAACTACCCTTGAAGTCAATCACACACGCTCTCAACTTATCCTCAAGAGTATGAATAGTCCGATCCACCTGACAATCCGTTTGTGGGTGAAATGCGGTTCTAAGCTTGACCTGGGTACCGAGTCCTTTTTGAAATGATCATTACAACTGTGAGGTAAATTGAGTACCTCTATCCGATATGATGGACAATGGCACTCCATGAAACCGAACTAACTCCAAAATGTATAACTTAGCATAATCCTCCGCCGAATCGGTAGTTTTGACCGATAGAAAATGAGTTGCCTTAGTCAACCTGCCTACAACCACCCAAATAGAATCATACTGTCCACGAGTACGAGGCAACCCTATGATGAAGTCCATATTGATCTCCTACCACTTCCAAGTAGGGATACTAATGTCTTGAAGCACACCTCTAGGTCTTTGATGCTCAACCTTCACCTGTTGACAATTCGAACACTTGGCCACAAACTCTACTATATCCTTTTTCATTTCATTCCACCAATAGACTTCTCGTAGGTCACGGTACATCTTGGTGGCACCTGGATGTATAGAGTATCTGGAACTATGAGCCTCGTGCAACATTCAATCTCTCAAATTATCAACACCCGGAACATACAAGCAACTGTGATATCGAAGCACCCCATCTCCCCCTTTGAAGAAGACTTCTACCTTCTAATTTTAAACGGCTTCCTTCAACTTTATCAATATAGGATTCTCATCTTGTCTAGCATTAACTTCGGTCACTAAGGATGATTTTGACCCATCCTGAACAATGGCATCACCATCTGTTGAGTCAACAAGACGGACTCATAGTCGTGGAAGCCAATGTACATCCTTCACTAACTCCTTCCTCTCCTCATCTATATGGGACAAACTCTCCATGGAGATCATGTTAAGAGCCTTCACCACCACATTAGCCTTTCCTAGATGGTAGAGGACACTCATATCATAATCGGTCAAAAGCTCCAACCACCTTCTTTGACGCAGATTCAAATCCTTTTGGGTGAACACGTATTGTGGGCTTTTGTGGTCCGTAAACACATCCACATGGACCATACAGCTAGTGTCTCCAAATCTTCAAGGCAAATACTACCGCCGCCAATTCAAGATCATGAGTCGGGTAGTTATTTTCATGGACGTTCAGCTACCTTGGAAGCATAGGCTATAACTTTTCCTTGTTGCATGAGTACACAAGCAAGGTCGATGCTTGAGGCATCATAATATACCACAAACCCTTCGGTACCCTTAGGTAGGGTCAACCCGATGCTGAGGTGAGTCGAGTCTTCAACTCTTGGAAGCTCCCCTCACAAGCCTCCGACCATTGAAACTTCACTTTCTTCTGAGTCAATTTAGTCAACAGCGCTACAATGGATGAGAACCCCTCAACAAACGTCTGATAATAACCAGTTAAACTCAAGAAACTCCTGATATCTGAAGATTCACTGGTCTAGGCCAATTCTTCACCACTTCTATCTTTTGAGAGTCCACCTACACACCCTCACTTGACACCACATGACCAAAAATGCCACTGAGTTCAACCAAAACTCCACTTGCTGAATTTAGCATACAACTGATGATCCTTCAGAGTCTGTAGCACCACTCTCAAATGAGCGGCATGCTCCTCCTTGCTTCGAGAGTATATAAGGATGTCATCTATGAACACAATCACGAACATATCCAAGTGGCTTGAACACCTTGTTCATCAAATCCATAAAATCTACAGGAGAATTCATTATTCCAAAAGACATAATTACAAACTCATAATGACCATACCGAGTCCTGAAGGCTATCTTCGGGATGTCTCTCTCCTGAACCTTAAGGTGATGATATACGAATCTAAGGTCTATCTTTGAAAAGCACTTGGCACCCTAAAGATAGTCAAGAAAATCATCAATCCTGGGGAGAGGATACCTATTCTGGATTATGACCTTGTTCAGTTGTCGATAATCAATTACATATATGAAGAAACCATCCTTCTTGCATACAAAGAGAACTGGTGCACCCCATGGGGATTTGCTCGGTCTGATGAAACCCTTGTCTAAAAGATCCTTCAACTACTCCTTCAACTCCTTTAGCTCATCTGGAGCCATTCTGTAAGGAGGAATGGATATAGGCTACATATCGGGAAGAAGGTCAATACCAAAATCGATCTCCCGCTCGAGAGGGATTCCCGATAAATCATCTGGAAACACCTCTGGATACTCACATACTGCAGGAACTGACTGGATAGTCGGGGTTTCAGATGAAGCATCCTTAATCCTAACTATATGGCATACGCAACCATTAGAAATCATCTTTCTGGCCTTAAGGTAGGAAATGAAATGACCTATAGGCACAGCTAAACTACCCTTCCACTCTAGGACTGGCTCACCCAGAAATCTGAACTCTATTGCACGTGTTCTACAATTGACTGAGGCATAACATGCATGTAAACAATCCATGCTGAAGATAACATCAAAGTCAGTCATGGCAAACTCTACTAAATCTGCTGAGGTGACTTTCTGAAGAACTGTGACAGGGCAATTTCTATATACCCACCGAGCTATAACTGAGTCACCAACTGAAGTAGAGACTAAGAAGGCCCCTTGGGGGAAGGAGAATCTCACAACGAAGGCCCTAAATAATATGAACATACCTACATTAGTGCGTAGTTCTGAGGCATAGGGTTGACTGACCCTTAGCCTACTCGGTGCTAGACACTACTCCTAAAAACATGCATATGCTCTCCGTCATTTTTCAACGAAGCTGAACTATCGCCTAAAGACGAAGATGAATCAAAACATACATGCATAAATATGAAATTATAACATTAGGATCCTTGGCTCAAACCATACCACAAGCTAAACATAGTGGGAGTCTAGACTCTAAAATCCATGTGGTAAGCTAAAACATGAAGTTTAGATAAAGTCATGAAACATACTTGATCATATGGGCTTGCCCAATACTTAAATATGCTTGACATAGACTTGATCATTTGAAAACATGAACATAAACATGGGTAATTCTAAATCATACTTTCTTCATAAACATCTCATCATGCTTGAACACATATTTCATAAATCTCAACTTTCATGAACTTTCATGGATGGGCATCATAATTTATAAAACTTGAAAACATATTTTATAATTGAAAACATTATAAAATATGCTCATTAATCATAATACAACATTAGAAACATGCGTAGATCATACCCATGATTGAAACTTAGAGAATTCATATATTGGGTTAAAACCTCATAGATTCATCAACTAGAAATTTCATGAATTGAGAGGGGATTGGGCATGGGTGTAGACAATTGCACCCATTCATAACCCTACATACCTGTAGAAATGTGATTTCACAACTTCCTTGATTGCCCAATGAGAGTTTGGTGAAGAACTTAAGGAATTTAGGCTTGATCACCCTTAGGGGCTTCTAGACTTGCATGAATGGAAGTGAATAATCCTAGAATGAACTTACCCCTCTTAAAACTCTCTATTCTGATCTTAAAACGAACGTAATTTAGGCCTTAGAAACTTAGAAATTATGGAAAAGCCCTTAATAAATTCGTAGGAAAAAACACATTGTCAGTCCCTACGAGGGACTGGACGACCCGTCATCCCTAACCACGACTCGTGGTGACAACCTGTTAGGGACACTGTAGAAATCCTCCATACTTCAACCCACTCCTTTCCACAGACCACTCCATGAATCGTGGTGCTAATCAGACTCATGGTCACACCCGTGGTCACCTCAAAAACTCAAATTTCCTACCCAGTCCAAGATCCTCCCTACGAGTCACTCAATGACTCGTGGTGGACCTCACAGGTCACTGGACGACTCGTTCTTTGACCTGGTGTGCAGAAAATCCTATTTTTCTATTTTAACTCGCGGATCTAATCTTAGGGTTTTTGGGGTATTACACGAAGAAATTGAAAGAGATAGAAAGGGAGAATAAGAGGGAAAGGAAAAGTTAGTTTGAGTATTTCCAACAAAAGTCAGGCGGTGGAAATCGCCCCCAGTAGCAACAGAGACCTCAAGCACCTCGTCGACTAGTTCTCCTTCTTCTAGGCCCCATAAAGATCAAAGGGGTGGAACATCAGGCTTCCACTCACAAAGACATGTCTCCAGCAACCAAACTTTTCCAGTATGTTCTAAGTAAGGTAACAACCATCCTGGTGAATGTTTTCTAGGAAATGAGGGTTTTTTTGGTTGTGCCCAGCTGGTCACAATTTGAGAAAATGCTCGTCATTAGGACGGGGAAAGCCCAGTCCACTACATTAGAAGCTCCTCCAAGTCGCTCAGCTCAACAGGGTACTACCTCAGGTACAGGTAGCGTTCAGCTCCAGAACCGATCCTCTCATCAGGAACAGGAGAACTCACCTGATGTAGTCATTGATATGTTACGCCTCGTTCAAGTAGATGTGTATGCTTTGCTAGATCTAGGAGCCACACTTTCTATCATGACTTCTTATATTGTTGTCTAGTTTGATACTAGTCCAGAAATTCTCTCAGAGCCTTTTTCAGTCTCTACTCCGATTGGTGAGTCAGTTAGAGCTAGTCAGGTGTACAAGAATTGTCTGGTCACATTGTTTCAAAATGTCACCTTAGTTGATCTAGTAGAGTTATATGTGGTCAATTTTTACCTTATTCATGACATGGACTGGTTACATTCTTTCTATGCATCAATTGACTGTAGAACCAAGGTCGTTAGATTCCAATTTTCTAATGAACCAGTCCTAGAGCGGAAAGGCAGTACTTCAGCGCCTAAGGGTCGGTTACTCTCATACCGTAAGTCTAGGAAAATGATATCCAAGGGGTACATCTTTCACCTAGTTAGGGTTAAGGATTCTAGCCGAGACCCCGATAATTTAGTCAATTCTAGTTGTAAATGAGTTCCCCGATGTGTTTCCCGAACACTTTTTCGGAGTCCTTCCTAAGCGGAAAATAGACTTCGCCATACACCTTCTCCCAAATACCCAACTATCTTAATTCCTCATTCCAAACTGGATGCAACTGAGCTTAAGAAGTTAAAGGAACAGATAAAAGTCTTTAGATAAGGGCTTCATCAAACCTAGTTATCTATCCATGGGGTACCCCGGTCCTATTCGTGTGAAAGAAAGATGATACACTCAGAATGTGCATCGATTACCATCAACTAAATAAGGTCACTGTCAAGAACAGGTATCCTCTACCTGGAATATCTAACTTGTTCAACCAACTTTATGGAGCTAGTTGTTTTTCAAAGGTAGATCACCGATTAGGATACCATTAGCTCAAGGTCAGAGAATGTGACATCCTGAAGAAAGCCTTCAGGACTCAATATGGTCATTATGAATTTGTAGTTATGTATTTTGGAAAAACCAATACTCCTGCAACTTTTATGGATCTCATGAACAGGGTATTAAAGTAGTACCTGGACATGTTTGTTATTGTCTTTATAGACGATATTTTGGTTTAATCTTGAACAAAGGAGGAACATGCAGATCATCTAAGGAGAGTTTTGCAGACTCTCAGGGATCGCCAGTTGTTCGCTAAATTTAGCAAGTGTCAATTCTGGTTGAAATCAGTGGCATTCCTCGGTCATGGGTCTCCAGTGAGGTATTCAGGTGGATCTTCAAAAGATAATGGTTGTCAAGGACTGGCCAAGATTCACCTCTTTGTCAAAGATCGAGAGTTTCTTGGGACTAACCGATTATTATAGACAGTTTGTAGAAGGGTTCCCTCTATTGCCTCTCCTTTGAGCAAATAACTCAAAAGAACATGAAGTTTCAGTGGTCTGATGCATGTCAAAAACGTTTTCATGTGTTGAAGACTTGACTCACTATCACCCCAATTTTGACTCTGCTAGATGGGTCAGATGGGTTTGTGGTCTATTGCGATGCCTCTAGATTTGGCCTTGGTTATGTTATGATGTGGCATGATAAAGTCCTAGATTATGCTTCTGGACAACTCAAAGTTCATGAGAAGAACTATCTGACTCATGATCTTGAGCTAGCAACGGTAGTATTTGCCTTGAAGATTTGGAGGCACTACCTTTATGGGGTTTATGTGGATGTTTTCAAAAACCACAAGAGCCTACAATATGTGCTCAGTCAGAAGGACCTGAATCTGCATCAGACAAGGTGGTTAGAGTTGCTAAAACACTACGATATAAGTGTGTTGTATCACCCCGGCAAGGCCAATGTAGTGGATGATGCCCTCAGTAGAATGTGTATAAGTCTTGCTCATGTACAGGAAGATAAAAAGGAGGTAGAAAATGATATTCACATATTGTCTCGGTTAGGGGTCCAGTTGGTTGATTCGGTATAATGTGGAGTTATAGTCCAGAGTGGATCAGAATCGTCCCTGGTGGTCGAGGTTAAGTCAAAGAAGGATAAAGACCCAATTCTACTCAAGTTGAAGGATCTAGTCTTAAGAAAAGAGGTGGAAGCATTCTCCAAAGGGGGAGATGGTGTGCTACGTTACCAGGCAGGTTGTGTGTTCCTAATATAGATGATTTGAGACAACGGATACCAACGGAAGCTCACAGCACTAGGTACTCTATCCACCCAGGTGCTACCAAGATGTACTGTAATCTACAGGAAGTCTACTAGTGGAATGGCATGAAGAAAGACATTGCAGAATTTGTGGCTAAGTGTCCAAATTGTCAAATAATTAAGGTTGCACATTAGAGACTTGGGGTATGCCTCAGGATATTAGCATTCCTACTTGGAAGTGGGAAGAAGTGAACAAAGATTTAATTACAGGTCTGTACGCGCCGACAGCATGACTCTATTTGGGTGGTGGTAGATCGGATGACTAAGTTAACACATTTCTTACCAGTTAAGACCACAGATTCAGCATAGGATTATGCTAGACTATACATTCAGGAGTTAGTCAGACTGCATGGAGTCCCTTTTTCCCTTATTTCAGATAAGGTTACTCAGTTCACCTTGCACTTCTGGAAGTCATTTCAGAAAGGACTTGGTACTCAGATCAAGCTCGGTACTACTTTTCACCGACAGACAGATGGCCAGGCTAGGCATACTATTCAGACTCTATTAGATATATTGAGGGCTTGCGTGATTGACTTCAAGGGCAGTTGATATGACCACCTACCTCTCATTGATATTATATACAATAATAGCTACCACTCCAGTATTCAGATGTCCCCATTCGAGGCATTATATGGTAAGACGTGTAGATATCATATAGGGTGGTTTAAGGTTGGTAAAGCTACCTTAATAGTACCTAGTTCGGTGCATGAGGCAATGGAAAAGGTTCAACTTATCATGGAACGACTGAAAATAGCTCAAAGCCGACAGAATTCGTTTGTAGATGTAAGGAGAAGGGAGCTGGAGTTTGTTGTGGATGATTGGGTATATTTGAAAATTTCACCTATAAAAAGGGTGATGAGGTTCGGGAAGAAAGGAAATCTTAGTTCTTGATATGTTGGTCCTTACAGAATCCTAAGATGCATTGGCACTATGGCTTATGAGCTGGATTTGCCTGCAGAGTTAGTATTGGTGCACCTAGTCTTCCATGTGTCCATGTTGAAGAAATGCATCAGTGATTTAACCTCAGTAGTGCCTTTAAAGAGCATTAGTGTAAAGGATACTCTCTCTTATAAAGAAGTTCCAGTTCAGATTCTAGACCGTCAGGTTCAGATTCTAGACCGTCAGGTTCATAAGATGAGAAATAAGAAGGTCTCTTCAATAAAAGTTTTATGGAGGAACCAGCTAGTTGAGGGAGCTGCATAAGAAGCAGAAGCTGATATGATGGCTAGATACTCTCACCTATTCTCTTCCAACTCAGCTTCAGCATCAGGTACATAATTCCTCCTTAGTAGTCTATTAAATTCCATACTCATCAGCTCTATTCATGTTTTTAATTTTCACCATAGTTTCATAAATTCAATTAGCATGCCTATCTCAGTTTGAAGTCAGTCACTACTTCATTGTTCAGTTTAGTCTTCAATTTGGAATTGCAGCTCTTTCCCCAGTCTTTCAGCTTACTTAGCCTTCACTCAAGGACGAATGTTCCAAAAGGGGAGATGTTGTAACACCCCAAAAGTCTCTTAGACTAAACCCCAGAATTGGAATGAAAAACCAAAAAGAAACCAGAAAATTTCTCTCAGAACAACTCATCAGACGAGTCATTTCCAAAGATAATGACTTGTTAAGTTAGTTGTTAGCTTTCCAATAGATTCCTCCTTCAGATTCAACGAGCAGTACAATGGCCTATCATTAGTGGTAACAAGTCATTGTGTTTCCCTTCTATCATGTCCAGAATGTGATCAAAATATTCTCCTAAAAAATGAACCAGACAATGAGTCATTGTTTGATATAACGACTCATCCTATGAAGCTATTTAATGAAATCCAAAAAATGCTAAAGTCACCCCAGTGACCACAGATGGAAACAACGACCTGTTGTTTCAGATAAGGGGGTCATTCTGTCCATCCATTGGGAGGAGTCCAGAAACTATTCAAACTCTCCCTAGTGATAATGAGTTGAACCAACAACCCATTGTTCCACTTAACAAGTCATTGTTCATGTCCATTGGTCAAGTCTAGAAAGTGTGCAAGTTTCCTCCAATGATAATGACTGGGTTCGACGACCCATCGTACCTAACAATGAGTCGTTCTATTCCTCCATTGTGAGAGATCCAGAAAATGGATTTGCAGACCTAGGACCAACGACTAGTCCCAACGAGTCGTGGTCACCACCAATGACTCCTTGTGTGACTTGTTGAGTCGGTATGGGTAGTTTTTCATTCCTTTTCTCTGGGGCATTTTTGTAACTTCCCATTATTTTATATCCTAAGCTACATCATTTTGGGGTATATTATCGGGGGGAATTAGGGGGTTAGCCGATCCTCCTCCTTCATTTCTCACCCAGCTCTCAAGACCAATATGTAAAAACTCAGATAAGGCTTCTCAGGGAAAGAGTTAGGATTCTGCTTCTTCTCCAAATTTCCAAGAGCTTCCCCAAAGAACTCTTCTACAAGTATGTGGGATTTCAACAAGGGTCTTCTTACGCCTTTGTACCCAAAATATCCAGTGAATCCTAGCTTTCTCTCAAGTTCCCTAGAAATCATGTCTTAGGGTTTTTTTCAGTTATGAAATCCCTTATTACTTCAATGATCTCAAGTCTCCTGTGATTTGTAGTATGTGATATTCATAATTTTACAAATTCATTTATAAATGAAACTTTTATAACAGATTTCCACATGACTCAAGTTCAGTTATATAAACATGTATTTTGCTTCGATATGGCTTTGAGTTAGCATGAATTCATATTTTAGTCTTTGTGATTCTATCATGATTTCAGTATATAGATGTTGATAGAATAATTAGTATTTTCATGTACTTCAGGCTCTCAGAATACTATCAGATAAAGTTTCTGACTTAGCTTTAAGAACCCTAGTTTTTGAGCTATCTAAATTATCAGTAAACTTATCCATTGGGAGTAATTCTTATAACTGAGCTGGTCCAGGGTACAGCATACCTAGCATCCAGAACTACGTGCCACCATAGGCTATTAGCCCGAATGGGCAACAGTTTTAGTGATCACATCAGTGATGCATTTATACCTTGGCAATGTATATTGGGTCCTATCAATGGGGCTTATACATTGAACTCCACCGTTTAGCTCACTTGGTTATATGTCGGTTAATAGGTTCTCCCATTATTAAATACGGTTACAATCTCAATCACAGCTACAAACTCAGTTTTAGTACATGTACATGACTCTTCAATTAGTTTTTATTGTACCTTAATATGTCTTTTCAAACTACTACTTCATATCGATATATATGTATTTTAGTAAGGGTCATGGTACTTCAGTTTAGTTATGCATTTTAGCACAGCTTTTCAAACTATCAATATGTTCTATTTGTATTATTGTTGCATATCTCATTGTCATGATCCGAACATAGGACCGAATCGAGACATAGGACAAGGAACCCCGAGAGGCCCCAAGTAGAGCCATGGAGTAATCATAGCATAACACTATCATAATAACAACTAACAGAAATCATAACTAAGCGGAAGCTAACTGATACATAAAACATAATCTGAAAAAAAATATTCTAATACATAGTTGACTCTGTCTATACAAGTGTGAAATCCTCTACTAAACTGATGAGTTGCTGGGAAAAACCCCCAACTAATTCTTAATAGAAAACATAAATTGCATCCTCGAGAGATAAGGACTCACCACAGGTAGCTGAGATGGGGATGGAGCGTATCTAACCACGTGGCTGAGTTTGAAAACCTGAATCTATATCATGAAATGACATAGCACATAAAGTATGTAGTCAGTACTTGGAATGTACTGATATGCGGGAAACATAAGTAAACTAAACATACAAGTGTGCAAAGAGGAAGTAAAATGAATACAACGACATATAACTGAACTGGAATACAACAACTCTGTCTGAGATGCATATATATTAACATGAAGCCTTTATTTTAAAACATATATATATTTATATAAGGAGAAACTTTAACTCGATGGCGTGGCATGCTTCATTGATTAGAAAAAGTATTTATCTTTTTTCCTATTTTTTTTTTGCATTGTTCCAAGATTTTTAGAGTTTTAATTCTATTTTTCCTTATAAGGTTCTTTCTTGAAAAACCAAAAGTCGCTTTCATTAACTCCTATTCATTACACCATACCACTTTTTCATCTTCTGCATTTTCTCAACAATTATAATATTTTCCCTATAATTTTTTTTTCACAGAAGGTCTTTTGTCTTTCTATGAAAGTATGTGTATTCTCTATTTTCAACTGGAATTTTTAAATGATTACTATCAACTTCATGTTTTTTCATCTATTACTCATGATTCAGATTTTATTTTTCCCAACAAACAAACAATCAAAAAAACATTCAATTGTATATGTCAGTTTATAATAAAGTCATGAGATTTTTCATAAATGAATAGAGTGTTTTATGGAGCAAATGTCAAAGGTATGTTTGGGTCTTTGCAAATTTCTGTCTATTTCTTAGATGACACTTCAACTCTTAAAGGATCAAATTTACTTTTCAATTTGTTAGATTTTAAATTTTGTGAACTAATTTATCAATCATTATAATTTATTTATTATGCAGTTCGTGGTATAATGATGGACTTCTCATTTTATTATTTTTTGTAGAATTACCTTCATTTTTTATCATATAAATAATTTTACGGATCTGCGATAACTTGAGGATCTCAAAAATAGATTTGGAATTGAGGGATGACTTGAAAATGAAAAAAAGAAGAAGATAACTTTGTGTCTCTACCAAAAGCTTCAAGTTACATGTATATAGGGCCCAAAAACATTAAACAAGTCAGAGATTTATAATTTTGTTGTGAGCTACATGTATTCTCTTTTTTCTATGGGAGTTTTTAAATGATTTACCATCAATTTCATGCTCTTTACATCTATTACTCATGATCCAAATTTTATGCTTTTATATCCCCAACAAATAAACAAAAAAAATCTTTTAATGGTATATGTTAGTTTATAATAAAAGTTGAGAGATTTTTCATACATGACTAGAGTGTCTTGTGGAGAAAATGAGAAAGGTGTGTTTAGGTCTTTGCAAATTTTTTTCTATTTCTTAGATGACACTTCAACTCTTAAAGGAGAAAATCTACTTATCGTTTTGTTAGGTTTTAGATTTTGTGAACTAAATTGTCAATCATTACAATTTATTTGTTAGGCAATTCATGAAATTATGATAGGCTTCTCATTTTACTATTTTTTTATAGAATTACTTTCAAGTTTTGATCATATAAGTAATTTACAGATTGAAGACTACTTGAGGATCTCAAAATAAATTTTGGTATTGAGAGATGACTTGAAGATGAGAAAAAAGAAGATATGTATGTAATTTTTTTCATCCACTTTGTGTCTCTATCAGAAACTTCAAGTTACGTGTATATGGGGCCCAAAAAACTTCAAACAAGTCAGAGATTTGTGGTTTTGTTATGAGATACATGTATTCTCTATTTTCTATGAGAATTTTAAAATGATTTACCATCAATTTTATGCCTTTTTATATATTACTAATGATTCAAATGTTATTCTTTTATATCCCCGACAAAGAAATAAACAAAAAAACCTTTCAATCATATATGTCAGTTTATAATAGTAGTCGAGAGATTTTTCATATATGACTAGAGTGTCTTGCGTAAAAAATGAGAAAGGTATATCCGGATCTTTTTATCTATTTCTTTTATAACACTTCAACTCTTAAAGGATCAAATTTACTTTTCTATTTGTTAGGTTTTAAATTTTGTATACTAATTTGTCAATCATTACAATTTATTTCTTAGAAAGTACATATTATCATAATGGGCTTCTCATTTTACTATCTTTTGTAGAATTACCTTCAAATTTTGATCATATAAATAAATGGGTGTTTAGTTCTTTGCAGATTTCTATATATTTCTTAGATCACACTTCAACTCTTAAAGGAGCAAATCTACTTTTCGTTTTGTTAGGTTTTAAATGTTGTGAACTAATTTTTCAATCATTACAATTTATTTGCTAGGTAGTTCATGGAATTATGATGGGCTTCTCATTTTACTATTTTTTGTAGAATTACTTTCAAGTTTTGATTATATAAGTAATTTACAGATTGACGACTACTTGAGAATCTCAAAATAAATTTTGAGATTGATGGATGACTTGAAGATGAGAAAAAGAAGATATTTACATAATTTTTTTCATCCAACTTTGTGTCTCTACCAGAAGCTTCAAGTTACATGTCTATAGGGCCCAAAAAACTTCAAACAAGTTAGAGACTTGTGATTTTGTTATGAGATACATGTATTCTCTATTTTCTATGGGAGTTTTTAAATGATTTACCATTAATTTCATGTATTTTCATATATTACTGTTGATTCAAATTTTATGCTTTTATACCCCTGACAAAAAAATAAACAAAAAAATCTTTCAACTGTATATGTCAGTTTATAATAGAAGTCGGGAGATTTTTCGTATATGACTAGAGTGTCTTGTGTAGCAAATGAGAAAGGTGTGTTCGGATCTTTGCAAATATGTGTCTATTTCTTTGATGACACTTCAACTATTAAAATATCAAATCTACTTTTTGATTTGTTAGATTTTAAATTTTGTGAATTAATTTGTCAGTCATTACAACTTATTTGTTATGCAGATCGTAGTATTATGGTGGACTTCTCATTTTACTATTTTTTTTGTAGGATTACCTTTAAGTTTTGATCATATAAGTAATTTACGGATTGACAATAATTTGAGGATCTCAAAGTAAATTTTGGGATTGAGGGATGACTTGAAGATGAGAAAAAAACAAGATATCTGCTTAATTTTTTCGTCCAACTTTGTGTCTCTACCAGAAGATTCAAGTTACATGTATATAGGTCCAAAAAAACTTAAACAAGATGGAGATTTGTGATTTTATTGTGAGCAATATTCGCCTTCACTCAAGTTACATGTATATATTTTAGGTGAATATGCTAAGCTAAAGATGAAATACATACCAATACTTTTTCTTTCAATTATAAAAAGGGAGAACCATTTCAATCCGGAATATGGTTTTCCTCTTGCGCCTATGTTCTGTGCGTCTTTTTTCAACACTTTGCTCTAAAGTAGGAAAATAAAATTACTGCAACATTGTTTTACGACATGCCTGAATTGATTTACAGATCTTCTTAATCCGAATAAAATGATATATTTTTCCCAATACAATGTGTTTAATTTGGTATCTTATCAACTATATATTCTTAAGAGTAAATTCGGAAATGTAACTTTTGATAGTTTCATTTAAAGAATCAAATGTAATTATTGAATTATTATTGTCTTTTTATTTGATAATAGGTTATGTCTTTGTTTTATGATGCGCACGTGCTTAATGGATTATAATTTTCTTGGTTACTTATTTATTGGTAATATTACTCCTTATTTGAAGAAGCATGTATGTTCTTATTATTTATTTTTTGATATTTGATTTTAGATGGTGGCTTTGAATGTTTGATTAGGAACATGAAAGAAAAATAGAGAGAATTAGTCCCACAAAAATTAATAAATTTCTTAAAATATGGACAAGGCAATGGCTTTTATGTATTCACTTTTTAGCATGATAAATATATATCATTCTCTTCTTTAGCTTTTTGCATGTTATTCGTGTGTTTTTCAATTTTTGTAGATCACCAATAATTTTAACAATGGCCAATAATTTTATCCATTATTTTTCCTCTGTGTCACTTTTATATATTCTTAGCACTTATATGTTTGAAAATATTTTATGTAATTAAATACTTAATAGTACTATTTTGTAACCAACTTAGGGGTTATTTACTCGTTATCTTACTTGGATACATTTTTTTGCACAAAATTTAGGAGTCATAGGATATACTCATTAACTATGATAATTAAG